>JAJJMA010321896.1:0-16975 GCA_023529015.1 Papaver nudicaule
TGCACCTGCCATACCAGCAGAATCAACCCTAGATTACCTCCTCACTGCCATACCAGTTTATGTGATGTTCTGTAATGATACCTTGGATCAGAAGAAGCTTGTTATAGGACGCAGAATGGTTTTTAGCAGTTTCTCAGAGATCTTTATCATTAACGCAACCTTCATTTTGCTTTGTCGACCTCAGATGTGAGAGTTCTGGGAAACTATACATTCATGTCTCTCCTTCTCCACATGTGTTGGTACTGCTACAGTGAATCCTCACAAAACAAAGATAATGGTAGTAACTAGTAAGTAAGATAAACCAAGACAAACTAATGAACATCAAACATAGACTGATGTATTGAGGCTTCCTCACCAAAAGAAGTTGGGGATGAAAATATGCTGCTCATCATGTTTGCCGAATCGATCTCCTCCATTACGGCAAACTTCATAAGCAGTATATTTCATCTCCAAAAACTCAATGATGGTGAGTTGTTCCTAATACTCCAAAGCATGTATCACATACTATTATAAAGAGATTATATGATATGTAAACAAACCTTTGGGCGAAAAAAGGTGTCCTGCAGCAGCCCCTTGCTCAAAGAATCCTCCTCGCAAGACAAAGATAATGCAAGTAAAAATCAAGCAAGATTGGGAGGATGATAACAACATATCTAGACTAAGGTATCTAGGCTTGTCACCAACAGAAATTGGAGATAGAATATATTGCACGTGAGGTTTGCTGCATCTATCTCCTACATTTACAGCAAACTTCACTTGCAATTCATCTTGTCTCCAAACAGTCAATGGTGGTGAGTTGTTCCTATTATTCCAAAGCATGTAGCACATAATATTATAAAGACTTCATATGATATGTAGACAAACCTTAAGTTGAAAAGGGTGTCCTGCAGCAGCCCCGTGCTCAAAGAAGCCTCCTGGCCAGACAAAGACAATGAAGTGATTAAAAATCAACCAAGATAAACTAATGATAATAACAGAAACTAATGTATTCATGCTTACTGACCACATACTAATACACCTTGTGGGAATGGCTAGAATCAAACACAACTACAGCTTTTTCTTTATTGTACACTAGTCCTGCTAGGCTGTTTAAAGACAATAGTAAATTCATTTCAAGAAAACTTGATTTTTAATTACGAATTTACTACAATCCTTAAACAGCCTTGGAGGACCAACACAGTCATATGACATCTCTTGTTCTAGTTTGTAACCATCAACCAAGAAGTAAAATACATCTCAACATTTACCCATAACATAACAAAACAGATCTCAACTTATACTCATAAAAATAAAAAACAGATCTCAACTTATGCTTATGTTAAAACCCTAACTTTGGTTTAACCTATTGGAAAGAGATAACAACCAAAATAAATCTAATCTAAACTAGATATCCACTTAGATTACCAGAGATATGAGCGAGATAAGATAGTAGAGAGATATGATGGGATACAGGAAAGAGGAAAGAGTTTCCCATCTCCGTCTGTTTTTACAGAAAAGTTAGATCTAAAATGTTTCTGGTTTTTGTAGAAGAGGGAAAACATATTTGAGAGGGAAACCAAAATTTCAGGAAGAGAGAGATGAATTTTGGGGGGGGGGGGGGGGAAAGAAGACTAAGAGTGGAGATTTGAGAGGGAAACGAAATTTGAGATCTAACTTTGAGCTCCAACTTTCGGATAAGAGAGGAGAGTTCAATAATAGATGAGAGATTTTCTTTTCACTTCGATTAATGAGCCGAAAACACAGAAAAAATATCTGGTCAACTATGTCAAGTCAATTTTAATTTGTGGTCAACGGCATAAGTGGGTGGGTTTTAAGCCATGGGACAACAATCTAAAAATCATGACATTTTTTGCTAGTTGAACATAATTACCATGAATCTAAGCCTGCAGGATCACTGATCCTATCCATTTATGAAAAATTCAAGGAAGAATCCTTGGAAGAACCCACTTTGGGCAAGTTTGAGTTACAATCTTCCTCTGAACACCAAAGCACTCACTAAAATAGTAATGTTTCTGAGACGGTTTTGTTGTTTCCGTTGGAAATTGTAATACAGGTGAGACGGTTTTTTTGTTTCCGTTGAAAATACTAATGTAGACGAGACGGTTTTGTTGTTTCCGTCGAAAATAGTGATATTTATGAGACGGTTTTGTTTTTTCCGTAGAAAAATAGTGTTGTATTTGACAATCTTCCTCTGAACTCCAAACCACTCCCTAATTTGCCATACTCCGAGCCAGGCTCTTCCAGAGTAGCACTGATCCTATCCAAAAATGGCAAATTCAAGGTGGAATCCTTGTAGAACCATAAAGGAACCCATTTTGGGCAAGTGGGAGTTACAATCTTCCTCTGAACTCCATTTCAAATCCCCAATGGCAGTGGAAAATAGTAAGTTATGAGACGGTTTTGTTGTTTCCGTTGAAGAGGTTGTCGTCTGAGACGGTTTTTCTGTTTCCGTCGAAAATAGTGATATTTCTGAGACGGTTTTGTTTTTTCCGTAGAAAAATAGTGTTGTATTTGACAATCTTCCTCTGAACTCCAAATCACTCCCTAATTTGCCATACTCTGAGCCAGGCTATTCCAGAGTAGCACTGACGTTATCCAAAAATGGCAAATTCAAGGTGGAGTTAATGTAGAACCATAAAAGAACCCATTGTGGGCAAGTGAGAGTTACAATCTTCCTATGAACTCCATTTCAAATCCCTAATGGCAGTGGAAAATAGTAAGGTATCAGACGGTTTTGTTGTTTCCGTTGTAAAAAAGTGACGTATGAGACGGTTTTGTTTTTTCCGTTGAAAATAGTGATGTAGTTTTCCGTTGGAAATAGTTAGCTACTGTAGTAGAGTGGACCATCGAAAATGTACTGGAGAAGATTGCTGCCTACCATCCTCAACGACTTTTTTTCAAAATTCCAAAAAAAATAGCCGTTGGGATCTCTTCTATATAAGAGAACTCTTCTTCTTTGATAACTCATCCCAATCAATCTTGTTTCAATTGATTCCTTCTTTCTCCCTTCAAATTTTAAAGTTTTTTTTCATCACCAAATATCGATATGGCGACCAACTACACCGAGCTAGAAAATCTCCAAATTACTTACTCTTTCATTCGTAGCCGAATGAATGGTATGGTGGATGAAGTGGAACCTTGGCAGGCGAAGTTTTGGATTCGTGCTTTTGATGTGTACGTGGCAGTTTCAAAGAATCCAAACAATAGAGATGTAAATGGAATTAGAAGTCAATGGAACTGCATCAGTAGAGACATGACCGAGTTTCGCCGAATTAAGAAAGCTATGCGCAAAAAAAATCTAGATGCATCACACGAAGAAATGGTCAATGTAGCTATGGCTAAATATCGTGAACTCAATAACCGGGATTTCATGTTTGTTGAATGTTATGAAAGAATGAGGAGATACAAGGCGGCGTTATGAAATGTTATTAGAGCAGTGTCATGGTATGTTTAGTAGATTAATTGTTGTTTTATTTTCTTCTCTGCAATGTAGTTGTTGTTGCTTCAATTAAGGAAAATGTATTCCATTGTACTTGTTTTCCGGCTAATGAAAAATTATCTTGAGTTGAAATTTTTTACTTGTGTCATTTTAATTGATTAATTAAACTTTTTGTTACAACCTCAATGTAATCCGGCAAAAATTATCGGAAAGTATATTCATGGGGGCCATATTCATTCGAAGCGTCTACAGGCGGCCCATATTGACCATTTGGGTGAAAAAACCCGGCAAACATAAATAGGAGTAGGTCCATAATTATAACATTTTTAATAGCTGATAAGACTGAATGCTTAAAAAAATAACTGATAAGACTTTGCAGCGCTGTGATTAGCTAGATTTAACCACACGTAATGACTGCTGATGTTGCTCTTGGCAATGACTGACTACCAGCGTTGAATACGCAAACATCGTGGACCTAATCTCTAGCTATTGACCTAATTTCTAGCTACATATTGCACAATATATAAGAAGGCTAAGATTAAGGGAAATCAAAGGCAAAAAAAAAAACTGAGAGATAACCAAAACAGAGAGAGAAAAATGGTGAAGCCTGAGAGTTTACACACCAAACTTTGGAGAGAAAACTTGGAGAGACAAGTTGCTGCACATGAACCAAAATTTTCTCTCTGGAAGAAGAAAAGAGCTGCTCGCAAGGCTAGAAAGAGGCAAGAACGGATTGAGAGATTGAAGTTATGTACGACTGTTCTCAACCCCTCCGACTCAGATAATAGTGATGAGGAAGAAGAGGTAGAAGCAGGGGATGGTATTGATGGGGATTCTGAAGCCTCCAAAGACTCATTTGATCTGGAACTGGAAGCAGAGGCAGCACAGGAAGGTTTTTGCAAGAACCATGCTAGAGCCTTTGCTTGGATCTGATGGTGAGCCTCTGGAGGAAGAAGAAGATGCAGATTATGGTTCGTCTGCTTCATCGGTAAGCGGAGATGAGGAGGACAGTGATTTCGATGGGTAGTCTGTTCTGTATCATAGAAATGTTTATGGGTTTATGTTTTTGGTGTTTTTTGGGTTGTATTATCGGCCGGCTTGAATGTGCATGGGTTTATGTTATTGGTGTTTAATCTAATTTCCGTTTAACAGTGGTGTAGGTTAAGAGAACTTTGTAGTGTAGGATAACTAGGAAACACCAAATTGAACTTGAAATCAACCAATTCAAACACAAGCATTGTAAAGTGACATTGAAACCATCAATGCCCGACAAGAAAAAGTTATAGGTCCGTCCAAATTACAGGTCTGGCCAAATTACAGGTCCGGCCAACATTCTGCAAAATCTGCTTCTCTTCTAAATCCTAGCATTCACCCTAAATGCTCTGACAAGAAAAAGTTCCATATTCTGCAAAATCTGTTTTTTTGCTGTCTAAATTCTAGCATTCACTCTAAATGCCCTGACAAGAAAAAGTTCCATATTCTGCAAAATCTGTTTTTTTTCTTTCACTCTAAATGCCCTGACAAGAAAAAGTTCCAATTATCAACAATACCGTTTATAAGACAAAGTAAATCCAAATTGTCAACAATACCATTTCAGCAAATTTTCTATACACTCTACTCCTCTCGCTGGCGCTTCCTTGACACACCCGATTCCTCCGGCTGTGCTTCGGCCATGGGCTGATCCTCCTGAAAGGGTCGAGTGCGTCCGGCTTGACGCGTCCTGTCCATTGCAGCAACACCTTGGGCAAATGCAGCTGCCATAGGACTCAACCACTCCATCACCGGAAACGTAAATGCGGCTTCAGGATCCAGGGGAGTATTCAATTGTTGATGGATTCTCCTAATAAATGAATGGTTCAGCAACACACCGACATACCCCATCCTATGACCGCCAGTGACCACCCATCGGTCTCCAACAACCGCCACACCCTCCAAGACATTAAATGTACCCCACCGTGGATGAATGGCTTGTAACACCCATCTATCACCATCACCACCAGCATCAATCATAAAGGTCCCATCATCACTCACAGCCACCTCATTAGCACCACCAGCATCAACACGTCTACCACCACCAATAAGATTACTTGGAATGAAAGGATCAAAATTTGCATCATTTCGACCACCAACATTCCCACCATTACCACCATCAACCCGAGAACCATTAACACGTCTACCACCACTACCACTACCACTACCACTACCGACTTCATTAATACTACGATTAAATGGGATATAAGAAGAAGTATTACCTTGATTGGGAGTCTGAAATCGAGTCAAGAATGGAGTTTGATAAGGCACAATGGTGCCAAACCCGGGAGGAATATTGCCCTCCCAGGTCTCCACCTTCACCCGTCGATTATACTTGATAAGATCCCAGTACCAATCGTAGTTCGTGGTGTTATTATCATGATCCATTCTATTGCCAATTCGATTGCCAGTCAGGATATCAAGTATCTGCAACCATTGGTTTCTCGAAGGCAGAATCTCTTCTTCAGTTTTATTGCTCTTATCACTGATTTCTTTTCCATCATCTCCAGCCATGATTTCAATATTGAAAGTGATACTACTACTGATGAAAATGGAGAGTCTCCTTATTTCAACCTTAAACTAGTCCGGCAGTTACAAAACATAATGTAACTGCCATTAAATGCAGTCAGTTTCTCAACTGCACATTGAGGGGTTAGTGGGGGGGCTAGGATAAATACATTCCTGTTTTTTTTTGAACTATTAGACAAAGAAATAATCAGAGCAAGAGATTTTTTTTTTTTTCAGACATAGTGGCAATGGACAAGAAGAGAAAACTGTCAAGCGAAGACAAGGGAAAGAAACCAATGACAGAAGAGGAAAAAATGGAAGAAGAGGAGAAGAAAAATTTAGAGGAGAGAGCAAAAAGATTGGATAGGTTTTTACAGTACATGTGGAAATTGACTCGAGAAGAACTAATGAAAGTTGAAGAGCAAATGTACAAGTGCAAGAGTGCTTTTACAAGAACTAATGAACCATTCATCACTATAGACTCATTATTCAAATCCCCAGAAGAGAGGAAGAAATTCAATGAGGTACGGGAGAAGGAAAGTAGGAAGAAATGTGTGGTGAAGGCAAGGAGGGCGAGGATGGGTAAAGCAGGCTATGCGGTACAACATATTTCTGATAGTTCTGAAGAGCGAGGAGAGGAGGATGCAGAAGATGATTCATATTCAAGTGACTCAACCTCTGATGACGAATGTTATGCTCGTTTCATTTCACGTTTGCAGGCAAAGCTCGAGATATTCAGGAAGAATGAGGCGAAAGGTGCGAATGATACTTTTCTACTATCAAAGACTGACTCGGAGGATGATGGCGAGGATTCTAAGGAGAATGCTGGAGACGATTCAAGGGACCGCACTGGAAAGGGAAGTGATGATTAAGGGGTTTTTATTCTATGTTTGCCCTGCCTAAAGACATCTATATGTGTTAAATTTCTTTGCTTTTATGGTTATGCTATTTGGTTCTGTAAATTGAGGTTTTATTCTATGTTGCTCTTAGCATATGTATGGTTCAGTAATAATATACTGGGACCCTGTGCTAATTTGTGCATTTTGATAAATGTTTTTAACACTAGAAAAGAAAACTGACCTATGGCCTTTCACTGACCTATGACCAATGTTTGGACATAGGAAAACGCAGAAAAAGAAGAATGTCTTAAAAGTTATTTAATTTTTATTATCTAGAAGAATGTGAAAAGAAACCACTCCTGCAAAAGTAAGTGATTAAGCCTTATTCACCCAAAGTCAGAAGAAGAAAACCAAGAGTTAGAGAGAAAAGAGATTAAAAAAATCAAAATTTCTTAAAGAGATTAAGATGATGATCAGAAAGGTCCTTGCAAACATGGAGATAAAGGGTATGTACTACACAGGTCCTTGCAAGCATGGAAATCAAAAATCTCATTTCCAGGAATACATGCAAATCCCCTATCCAATGGGTCCAATTGTTGAGTTCTACAATCAAGTGGATGGGAAGGGAGATGAAAATCCTAGAAGGAGATGGCCAGCTGCAGAAAGAAGAAAGAGCAGATTCATGAAGGAAATAGAGATGATCCAGGGGAGATCAAGGAATGTGGGGAGATTCCTGCCCATGCAACATGTTATTGATCCCCAATTGATCAACAAACTTTTAGGGATTATGGTGCTGCAGTACATTGGGTATGCTATTCTTATGGCTTTACAGTTTCTCTTCCATTCCTAAACAATGTTGTGTTTTTTTAAGTTATTTTGTGCTTAAGGATTTATATTTTGGGATACTGTTATTGGTTGCATGTTTGAATTCTCTTCTATTTTGGGGGTTTAATACATTAAGTTAAAATTAATGGTTTAATTTTTGTTTGAATTACTGTTAAATTGATGTGTGGTGAGAATTTTGTATAGTCCAATCATGAGAATTCTGATTATTGTTGATAATTACTGCAACTGTTGTTCTTAGGATAATCCTGTTAGAATGAAGGTGGTGGTGTGGGTATAAAGAAGTTGAAGTTTTAGAACAGGGCCTTGCATGCGAAATAGATTGGGAGGTATAGGAATGAAATATATGCTTTGGAAGGATTGTTGATTGAACGGTCAAGAACATAGAGTTGTTTCCCTTAGTCTATATAGCATTAGTAGATTGCAGGACAGGGAAGTGGAGAATGTAGCTCAATTACTGACTATGATCTCTGACATAAATTTCAATGTAGGCTAAGGAAATTTTGTTGTAGTTTCTTTGATTGTTATTGATGTGTCTAGGTATTCTAGTGGTGGTTTGGGTATAAAGAAGTTGAAGTTTTAGAACAAGGCATTGCAGGCCAAATAGATTGGGAGGTATAAGAATGAAATATATGCTTTGGAAGGATGCTTGGTCGAACAGTCGAGAACTTAGAGTTGTTTCCCTTAGTCTATATATCATTAGTAGATTGCAGGACAGGGAAGTTGAGAATGTAGCTCGGTCACTGACTATGATCTCTGACATAAATTTCGAATCAGGCCAAGGAAATAAGCAGTTTTCAGTTTCAGAGTGTTATTTTTAGTCTATGGAGGCTGTAATGTTTTTGCTTGTTTATCTTTGGATTTGCTTATGAATAACTAGTTGGCTGTAATGTTTTAGATTTTCTGTATGATTTCTTTGGTGCCCTATAATATGTCCTATAGACAAAGTACATCAACCTAATGTGTAAACTTTTCAGTGTAACATTATCAAACCAGAGTACAATATATGAACTAACCACATGGAAATACAGACTACCATGAACTTAAAACACATCTACATTTCTAATGACAATCAACAAACGCAAAAATCAGACAAATCAGCAAAAATCCTACAACAGCAAACAAATCTGAGAGATTCAGACCTTCAATACTCATAACCAGAAATTTAATCATTGACACTCAATGGTTTCGACTATAGATGTTGTAAATTTCCAATTCAAAAGGATACAAGTGAAATACCTTAACCAATAGAGCATCGTCAGATCCAAAATTTGAAATCAGTTTCAATCCTTCTATAAGAAATCGACTAAACTCAAACCAGTTTCCAAATCGATATTTAATAGAAGATTTGATTGATTCAATGATGTTGATGAAGTTCCCGCACGCTAAATCTCACTGTGCTCGACGAATTTGGCCGTCAAAATCGACGTCGGCAGGGAAAGAAACTGGTGATAGAAAAGAATCCGGTGGAGAAAAAGAAACCAGGGAGCGAAATGAGTGGATGTGGCAGCTTAAGTTGTTGGTGTTGGACATACAGCTGAGCTAAATTCAGAAATAATAAATGGTTTGATAATTTTTCTTTGATTTTCTTTTGGGTTTTCTTATTTTCGGATCTGTGGTATTAAGTTAATCCGTTGAAATAAAAATCCGGTTCTGTTACGATGCTGGGGTTGAAATTTCATCAGCCCAAAAGTGGGGCGGGGAAAAGAAAAGTCGAGGCTAACTTAGGAAGTGCACCCAAATATTGAGGGTAGGCGGGTAATTGCACAACCAAAAACACGGAGCACTGTAACAGATCGCATTTTCAGTAACCATTGAAGACGTTACGAGCTTCCCAACAGCGTATGCGCGTTGCTGAAATGCAAACCGTGACTAATGCTGCTGTTGGTAAAAACTGGAATTCGTGTAGTGGTAGATCAGATGCCTCGGGTTCAACCACACCGCGGATTACCTGCAAGGCAATATGAGTACATGACTGAATCTATTCAGGATCGCTCATTGTATCATAGGTTGAGAGATGATCTTTGTGCTCATGCTTGGGCAGAACATGGAGCTGAGCCGTAGGCGGCTTAAAAATTGTATTTTTTTTGTTTGTTGTTTAGTTGTTTTCTCCCTTTTTTTTTTGTTGTGTACCGCTATTATTTTAATAAAAATGCAAATTTCCATAACTTAAAACGTCTTCTACAATTAAATTAAACTGGTTACATCTAAATGCATCAAAAAGAAATCCTAAACTAAACGAAATTAAACCAACAACAACAACTTCTAAAAAAAAAAACATCATCATCATAACCATCATCATCATACTCCTCCAATTTCCTGATTAATTAGCAATGGGAGTAACTTCATCATCATCATCATACTCATCTTCATCTTCCTCCTCTGGGACTCTAGCAACTTTTGCCTCTTCCTCCATCCTTTTTCTGAGCTTGGCAGCTTTCATCTGCCACATCTCCCATTGCATCTGGTTCATGTAGGTAGTGTCAGCAGTGAGAATCTTATTCTCCTCCCAGGTGGCGAGAATTTTCTAATTCGCTACGCGACTCTTCCTCATTTCCAACAAAGTTCTTTTCCGCTCAACAACTCTACTCTTGTCATTCAGCTCTTGTTTTTCCATAAACACATCACAATTAAAAATTTTTTGACTGTTTTCGGCTTTCGTTGCTGCTTGTCTAGCCCTCTTGGCTGAATTTCTACCCATAAACTTGGTTGCATTTTGAGCATTGGCATTCAGATAGGAGTTGGGATCAACCGTGAACTGTCCAGGTGGGGGATCAGGGGCACCAGATGGTCCAGAGGAACTAGAACCCGGTCCAGAGGGGCCAAAAAAAGGTGATTCAAAGGGGTTCCCATTCTGGGTTTGGGAGAAAGGGGAAAACTCAGGGATCTCCATGTTACCGGCCAAAATCTCTGGGTCGAACTTGGGTAACACCTTCCGGATGAAGAAGCTAGTCTCGAAGTGGAAATGTTTACTTGTCTTGTGAATCCAGTCGGACCTGCACCTAAACTCAATATCCCTCTGACCCTCACCACTTTGTTTGTTTCGAGTGGCTTGGGTGATTGCAGCGACATACTTCGATACCTCAGTAGTAATTACGCCAAAGAGATCAGAGAGGCTTCCAGCATTACGATTCTTGGGGTTACCGGTATCACGTTGAAACTTGTCATGGATATTGCCCCAGAGAATTTTGAACTTTTGTTGTACACCCTGAACCGAATCCTGAGTAAAGTAAACGTAACAACGAGAAATCTGTTCATCTTCATAAGTTGTGAACTTATCACCCCTAGGTTTTTTTAGCTCTGCGGCTTTCTTTCCTTTGCCCCTTCCATTCTGGGTATCCTGAGTAATAACAGTCCCATATATAGGATGATACCTGACTCCAATTTCCATAACGGGGATCTTGGGTAATCACTCCATGTCGGGGGATTTGACTACTAATTCCAAAACGGGGATCCATGATTAAAAATACTGAGAAAGCTTGACAAGGATTAGCAAAAAACTATCTGAGAGATTGTTAGGAGGAGGTGTGAGTTGAAAAGTTTGGAAATAGAGTATTTATAGAGCTAGGAAAACATAGGCCGTTGGATGCATTTAATGCATAATCATAGGAATAACTGTCGATCGCAGAAGAAATTCTCGAGCTCGAGAGAGTTTCTCTCTGTCGAGAGAGATTATCTCGACCGCCTAGTTAATTCAGTTGGTCCGGCAAACCGCCAGATCTGGCGGTTTGCCTGCTCGTTTTTTGTGTTTGCCCCTTCCATAGTGGGGCAAACAAAGCAAAACACTTGTTTTGCCTTTCCTATAGGAAGGGGCCTAAACTGGTCAAGGTATCCATAATCCATGTAACATGGGTGTCTATTCCAAGGCAACCAAAGCCCAAAAAATAGGATGGATTGAAAGGACATTTTGGTAAATCGCAATGTTATGCCGTCTATTTAAAAAACCTAGCTAGGGTATCCCAAGATGTTTTAGAAAGAGAGAAACCAATGTTGTCCGCGCATCGGCGGTGTTCGAAAATCTGAAAGATCTGATCAAATGAGTTGCTGTCGAAGGTGTAAGAAATTTGGGTTTGTTTGGGAATCCTTATTCTGGAGATCTGAAAGAGACCAAATAATGAGATTATGGCGTTATAATATGCCCTCTCATCGTTTTAGTATTAGCAGGTATTTGGATCCGATAATATTCTCCAATAAGCTTGTGAGAAAAGATGAATTTTTCTTCTGATGGTTTTAGGTCGGGAGGAATTGAGTTAGTTATACTCACTTGTGATGATGAATTTCACAGATTACTGGTGAGTTAAGCGTAGAAGTAAAAAGAGGATGTAGAAACTGTAGAGACTGACTTGGAATGATTTTTCTATCTAAAAGATAGAAAAATGAATGAGATGGTCCAATGTTTTTATCGTAAGTCAAAATCTCTTCCAAAGGACATTTTTGTTTGCTCACTAGGAAATGCCTTTCTAATAATCACTCACTTGGAATGATTTTGTTGAATCTAATTTTATCTTCTCAATTTGATTATTGCAAATATATGATGATATTTTCTTTATGGTTATGAACTAGGGTAATGTTACCTGTTCACATTAGATTGGGTCGCAGGCCTTGGTCATTGAGTGTATGCTTATGGCTCTTGATTTGTATGATAATCCTTTAATTTTGCGAAGATATTCATTCGAATTTTAACTAAATGTACATACAAAGCTTGATCGTTCGTGATTACACGCGATGCTTCATTTTTTTCCCCCAAAGGCTTGGTGTTATGAACTGGGGTGCGTAAGTGCTAAGTGGTAATCTCATTAGATTAGGCTTGTAAACAAAAGTCTTGTAAAAACGCTTTATACGACACCTGCACAAGGAATGCAATTTAGAAATTAATAAATTTCTCCGGTCCTAAGGCTATTAAATTGTAGATTGATGTTGTACTTACACATGTTCTAGTTACAATTACCCCAACTACAAGTTCTAAGAACAGTAGGCTAATTGAGAGTAATCAAGCATTCTGATATACATTATAAGCATGCAATTGGACAAATTGGAAATTGTATATAATGGGGTAAAAGCAAATTTCTAACACTCAGATACCAAATCAACAATTCCATTACATTTCAATCAAATTTGATTGTGGCTAAATCACCTTCAAATCAAATTGGTGGAATTCCGTTTCTCATAATGGTTTCCTGTGTTTAACTCCAACATTGATAGAACCCCTTTATTTACCTCCACACCTCTTAAAAAATAAAACGCCAACCATAACCCTCCGGGGGTCTGTGATCTTCTGCTGATAATGGCGATGCATGATCATCCATTTCAGAAAGTTACTCCAGACTTCAGTCATATGGACAAATTAAGCCAAGCGTGTACGGGGTTCTGCTACTTGTTGATCTAAAAATGTTGCAACCACCTCTCCTTGTCATGAATCTGCTGTTTTCTCTGTGCGTAATTTGAAATGGTATCTCATCTAAACTACTAATTACTTACTTGGCTCCTTAATTAATCTTTTTCGTTTTTTGCTTTCAAACTTTCATGGAATTATCACGGTTTTAATCTATAGGAAAGTGAAAGTATTCCCGAAGGGAAGCACTGGAGCAACATATGATCAGTTATCGCTTTTCCTAGTCCCAGTTGACAACACAAAACTTTCGTATGCCGAGTACAGTTTCATCGTTACGAGTCAAACCAATAGCGCAAACAACTTCACAGTTCTAGGTCTGTACTTGTATTTGGAATTTATATATATGTATGTATCTGTGGTGAGTTGATTATATTCCCAAAGGACCTTCATAATCTTTTTGCTTTTTACAGAAGGAAAACACCGATTCACTCGACAATCTGCTGCTTACGGGCGGGGTTGGGCATCATTCATGCCTCTATCCCAACTTCATGACCGCACTAAGGGATATCTGCAACACGATACTCTAATTATTGAGGTTATGGTTAGTTGTCTGACCAGTGAGGCGAGAGCATAATCTGAATCTATTGTGTATTTCATTGGTACTTGTTGGTTCAGTTTGATTACTAAAGCTTCTATGTAGTCGGATCGTGAAGACTGTATATCTCTCACGTGGTGTGCTGTTGTTATCTATTGGAGTGCTTAGTTAATTACTGTTTGGGTTATCATGATGTTGTTGTCTATAATATATTTATGTGTTGTAAAGGCCCACCTTCTTTGTGACATTTGTTATCTTGATGAAAATAAATAAGCTACCGTGTTTATTAAACAACTTGTTGAAATATTTAACTCGAAATTACATACCAAATGCACATTGATCTTCTGACACATAATGTATCTCGAACAGCTTCATATAAGTGGTGGTGTTGGTCTCATCTCAGCAAATGGTGTAGGCTTGTACAACAGACACTACCTAATCAACTTCATTCAGGGGTGCTGTTAAAATAGATTTACTGCTCTTCTTTGATTTCTTCTTCCTCCTCTTCTTCTGACCGTCGAACATCTTAGCTGACGAACCTTCGTCTTCCACGATGGGATGTTCTTCATCATCATCTATATTGTCCTCGTTGAGAAGATCAAAAGCCGAGGAGCTAAAACTGCTACCAGTCTTCTTGGATTTTGACTTCTTACCAGTAAGAACTTTGTCTTCTTCTTCTTCTTCTTCTTTAAGCTTTGCTGCTCCTTTAGGTTCCTCGGACAGCTCTGTACAAATAGAATACTCATCATCTTCAATGACATGCTTTTTCTTCTTAGATTTAGAGGCTCCACCCTGTGGGTTCTCGTCATCAGGAGGCCTCTTTTCACCCATTCCCGCTAATTCAACTAAATTACCAACCAAAATCCTAATTCTGAAATGGGAAGCCCTGACATAAAGCACAACAAAGGAATCAAAACAGAATAAAGCACTGATAATTATATAAACTTATAAGTGAATCACCAAAGTTAAAGAACCAAAACCCCGAGTTAACACATAAAATGGCTTAAACATAAGCAAAACAAGTAAAACTATTTCAAAACTCATATTTAATGATGACTGAAGAATCAAAACACAGTATTTAGTATTACCTTCAGCACCAACTTGTGTATCTTCCCAATAGATCTCGAACGCACTAGACTTAACAGATCAAACTAAAACCATTCAAAGTTCTAAATTCACAGTTCAAACAGACCAAAACCAACAATTAACCCTAATTTCAGTTGATCCTAATACCAATTACAATTAACCCTAATTTCAATAAACCCAAAATCAGTCCTAAATTGAAATATACAAATTATCAACAAGTTATTTTTGCAATTTGAAGAACTGCGTGGAATAAACTTGCGCAATATCAATAACCCCAAAATCAATTTTCCTTCTCTGCAGTAGGGCTCAAATCACCTCGTCTTCTTCATAATCATAGCAACAGTTCCCCGAAACAGCAGCTATTCAATTACCATAAACCCTAATCGACTCTCTCTTCTCTGATTTCTCTTAACTCTCTTCTTCTGTAATTCCTCTCGACTGTACCTCTTTTTTTCTTAAGTTTGGGTTTGGTTTTGCCGACAGAGAGAAAAGGAAGATTAGGTTTTGGCAGTAGTATAAAAGATCTGAACACGTCATCAACCTACACCACATCACCTGTCCACATCATATTTTTATCCACGTGTCAGAAACTGGTTGGTCCACTTGCATCCATTTTTGTGTCTAAAAATCCTAGAAACCCAAATTTTAATTGCTACATTGATGGGCAAAAATGTCGGTTATGTATGCGTGTTTGGTCGGATGCTCGAGTTAACCAAGTTGGATGGAAAATCTAACATTTTAGGCAATTCAATGAAATTTTCAACTCCAGGGCAGAACTCAAATGTTGTAGGCAATTTTGGGCATTTTAGGATTTTTTCCCTTTAAATATCCCATTCCAATCTCTCTCTTAATTACCTTTACTGATCACAGGATAGGTGAGCATCAATTCAACTGCCAGCATTGTGGGTCTATTTGCAACATCATCGTGAACACATAATACAGTAACATGGATGTAATTCGTCGCTTCACTACTTGAACATGCGTCTTTTAAGGTTATCTGATAAATTTTGTAGCTGATCCATTTTTCCAAAGTCGGCTTTATACCCTGTGACCTCTTTCTCTTGAAAAATGATAGAACAACCGCGCATATGTGTCGTTCTCTACTCCCTCCTTCATTACACTAATGATTCCCATTCACTTCAACAGATTAATCGATTAAAATTGTCTAAAGGCTCATGTAGGAGTGTGAAGTCTAAGGCCCATGATAAAACCCAAGGGAATGTTAGATCTGGGTGGCATTTTGGTAAATCACATTCTAGTGTCAACTATAAACAAACATAAGAAGCCATAGAATCTCATTTGATTGTTTTGAGAGAACGGTGTGAGTAATATCGAGTGTGGTCTGAACCAAGAAAAATCTGAAAAATTTGGTGTTCAAAATGAGTTGGATTGATCAATCGAATCCTGGATTCGTATGGTTGGAGATCATAGAGAGCACTACACAAAAAAACAATGGAAAACACTATGATTTCTTCTCTCATGGTTTAAATTTGTAAGGTTGATGTTTTTGTTTTTCCCTGATCTTGTACGGAAATATGTTGAAAACCTCTGGTGCTTCAACGCCTAATATGTAATGTGAATAAAATTAAAGAGATCCATCAAAGCTTCAACTTCCACTAGCTTGAAGAAATATCTTCGACGCCTAATATGTAATAGCAGAATGAATCTAATATATGTAAGATCCTTTTAAGGAACGTTTTGTATGAACTGGTCAATTTTTGTTTACTGTAAATCAAAAGATCTCTTCTAAAATAATATTTGTAATTTTGTATGCTTATGAGGAGAAATGGCTCTCTCAAAATTCACTCAAATTGATTTTGCTGAAGATTTCCACATTGATTCAGAGCGAATATGAGGAACCGATATTTCTATTACACATACAGTAAATTGCAGAGACCAAACAATTGTTAGCGTTGTGATTTTTTCTCTCATGGTTTTCATCTTTTTCTTTAATTCTTATTTCCCCATTATCTGTAAAACAAAGATGCTATGACTTCTAAGAATGATTGTCCGTGATTTGCTGAGTTGTGGTGATCCTTGCTGAATCAGGTATGTTGTCTCTCTATACCGATTTATCTTGTTCTTTCATCACTTGTAATTGTTTGTTTTTATAAATGTTATCTAAAGCTCACCTTTGAACATCTTTTGCAGATTCCTAGCAGATTAGGATTTTAATGCTTAGTGAGATCTGGAAACGTATGTAGTGGAAAAGAAGCCCAAAAATTGAAAAAAGAAGCCAACACTGCATCGTCCTTGGGGGAAATCATCATTTCGAAGCCCCACTAAATTAAAATAGAAGAACG
>JAJJMA010321901.1:327-12521 GCA_023529015.1 Papaver nudicaule
GGGCGCCTGTCTGGCTCAATCCCCTAATACTGTTTATTAAGACTGGTTACATAGTACTTCCATTCATTCCCAATGCGAGGCATACAAGACATCATAAAGGTAAAAAGAAAACGTACACCTCTGGTACTAGCTATAGTAAAGCTTGATCCATTTGTCGTTTATTGGCGTTCCGATTTCCTTCCCGCTCATATAACTCAAGTAGTAATACCCGCTGGATGCTACCTTTCGGAAAATATATGGACTGCGCCAGTTTGCCGCGAATTTGCCGGCTTTGGCCTTTCGCTGCACATGCTTTGCAATTTTCAACACTACATCGCCAACTGTGAAGTCCCTGGGTATCATCTTTTTATTGTAGTACCGCGCTTTGGTAGCTCTGTATGTGTCGGCGAAATGCTCCGCTTTAGCTCTTCTTTCCGCGAGCGCGTCTAGGTGTGCGATCCGATGGGCATCGTCCGGTTCGTTATGGCTTGCAACCGCCACCCTCGCGCATGGTATTGCTACTTTGGCGGGTAAAACTGCATCCTCCCCATAGACCAAGGAATAAGGTGACTCTCCCGTGGAGATGCGTTTCGAGATCTTGTACGCCCATATCGCTAGGGGTAACTGCTCATGCCATCCTCGCTGATGATCGTATACAGTCTTGCTCAGGATGCGTAGCAATGTCTTGTTGGTAGATTCCGCCGGCTAATACTCGGTAGACGCATGCTGTTTTATGTTATACTTGGCTAGTAAATCCCTCACCTTCTGATTAATAAAGGAGGTGCCATTGTCTGAACGAATGATCATGGGCGCACCACAACGGCAAATGATGTACTCTTTAATGAACGCGGTTATGGTCTCGCCTTCATAATTCCGTAGTGGCACCGCCTCCACCTATTTCGTCGAGTACTCAGTGGCGGTAATGATGTACTTGTGCCTCCCCGAGGAATAAGGGTTTATGGGGCCGACCAGGTGAAGTCCCCATCTATGGAAGGGCCACGGGGCTAATATACTATGCAACTCCTTATGGGGCACCTGTATAACATTCCCATGGAGCTGATAAATGCTGCATCTTTTGACGAACTCCGCGGTGTCAGCTTCCATCGTAGGCCAGTAATAACCTCCCTCATGTATATGTCGAAATAGCTTTCGTTTCCCTTGGTGCTCAGTTTCGTGGGATTTCTGCATTACTATCTGCGCTTCTTCGTTACTTAAGCATCTTAGAGCTTCATTTTCAAAGCTTTTTCTGTACAACACTCCGTCCTCCATAAAGAAGTGCCCTGCCTTTCTCGTTATAGCGAGAGCCTCGGTCTCGTTTCCTGGCACCATTCCATTCTTCAAATAGCTAATGTAGGGTTGCCTCCAGTCTAATTCTTCGATTGTGCACATTTCCGAAGGTTGTGGCAGAGATTGGCACTCAGAACAGTTTCCTTGTAGCGGTGTGGCTTGTGTCACCATTTCTGGCCAGTAAAAGCCTTTCCTTTGCAACCTTCTATTACTCCAGAATGGCCACAGGTTTCTTCATGGACTTGGGCCATGAACTTGTCCGCCTCTTTACTCCCAACGCACCGTGCTAGCGCTCCTCCCGCCATGCGGTAATAGAGTTGTCTTTTGATTATTACGAAAGATTTGAGCCTCTTGTACAACATGACTCGTTCATCCTTGGGCTTCGCAAGCTCCCTCATCACTTATTTCCCTCTTCAAAGTTCATCTCCTGTAACCATGTGTTGGGCAATTCCCTTCTATGGACGACAATGGACCCTTCCTCCTTGTTGTTCAAGTTGATTTTTGCCGCCAGGGTGGCTAGTGCGTCGGCGTGTCTTTTCATGGCTCTCCCTGTATGCCCCAGTTCTACCATAGTCATTTTTGCCATCTGTGCTTGCGCTTCTACGCGATAGGGAGCTAAACGCTCCTCTTTAACATGTAAGTTCCCTCCAGCTTGGCTGGTCACCAGCTTGGAATCTCCGTGCACGCGTAAACAGTGGATATCCATCTTTTCAACCAGCTTTAGGCCTATCAAAAAGGCTTCATACTCAGCGACATTGTTACTACAAGTAAAATCGAGTTTGAAAGCGAAAGAGAGTAGCTCCTTTTCTGGGGTTTCGAACACTATTCCCGCTCCGCCGTAAGAGCCATGGGACGAGCCATCGAAGTACATGTCCCACACTTCTTCGCTATCAACTTCCGCGACTTCCCTTGGTAAATCCTCGTGAATATCAGTGTCGTTGTTGCCTGGGAACACGGCTAAAAAGTCTGCTATTGCTTGACCCCTCACACCTCTCTGTCTTTGGTAATGTAATCCAAACTCTGACAGTTGCAGAGACCACCGAGTTGTTCTCCCAGTCAAAAAAGGTCTCTCTGCCAAGTATACCATGGGGTTTGCGGCGGAAATCACCACCGTCTGGTGCGCTAACAGATATAGTCTCAATTTTTGCGTTGCGTAAACGAGTGCGAGGCAAGCTTGTTCAATCCGAGGGTACTTGGTCTCTGTCTCTTTCAGAACGCGGCTTACATAATAGATTGGAAGGAGTTGATCATTTCCCAGATCTTGGGCCAGCAGAGCTCCTATGGCGTCAGACGTGTATGCTAAATAGAGGTGCAATCTTTCCTTTGGTATAGGCGGGCGTAGGACTAGCGGGCTTGTAAGACACCTTTTTATTCCCTCGAACGCGGCCTGTTGCGCTTGTCCCCAGTGGAATGAGCGCCCCTTTTTCAAGAGAAGGGTGAACGCTGCCATAATCTGATATAAATTTGCGAACATACGATATCTTTCCCAGAAATCTTTCGAGTGTTGGTATATCCGTGGGCCTATCCACGCTTAGTATCACCTGAGCCTTCCCCGGGTCGACCTGAATCCCTCTGCTCGTGACCACAAATCCTAAGAACTTCCTCGAGGTAACTCCAAACGCGCACTTTAGTGGGTTCATCTTTAACTTGTACTTCCTGCAATGTTCGAACACCGCTCGCAGGTGTTCCAGGTGATGTTCCCTCTTTTTCGACTTCACAACGATGTCATCGATGTATACTTCCACTTGCTGATGGATCAAATCATGAAATATGGATACCATGGCTCGTTGGTAAGTAGCCCCCGCATTCTTCAACCCAAATGGCATGACGACGTAGTAGAAACACCTAAAGGGTGTCTGGAAGGCGGTCTTCTGCGCGTCGGTAGCGGCCATTTTGATTTGGTCCATAAATGAAAACATCTGATGATCGCTCATAGCATCTATTAACATGTCGACGTTTGGCACAGGGAACTCATCCTTGGGGCATGCCCGGTTCAGATCCCTGTAATCTACACAGCAACGAATCTTTCAATTCTTTTTCACCACAGGTACAATGTTTGCCAACCATGGCGCGTTCTTTATGGGCTCGATAAATTTTGCTTCAACTAAACACTCAACTTCTTATTTGATAGCCAGAGCGACTTCCTGGTGAAAGACGCGACTTCTTTGTTGTACTGGCCTAGCGCACGGGTCCACATTTAAGGAATGAGCGACCAATTCGGCATCGAGTCCAGGCATTTCACTGTACTTGTAAGCAAAAACATCATTAAATTCTTTTAGCAAGTTTATCATATCCTCCCGTTCTTTTCCAACTAGCGCTTTACTGATTTGGATTAGGCGCTCTTCCGCGCCCCCGATGTCTACCTCTTCTAGTTCGTCTAAAGAAGGTATCTGGACGGGTTCATCTTTCTCCAAAGAGTCCTTAGTAACTATCTCATCTTTACTTGGAGGCGACGCCATTCCTTCTACTTCTGCCTCGCACGATTGGTTGGCAGGTGCCGCCTCCGTTAATTGCTATAATTGGTATACGCGCTTGCCGTTTTCAGTGACCACAAGATGGAATTGTGGTTCTCATCCCAGTTTTTGCCTTTTGACCTCGCCCGATGTTCCTAGCCGTTTAGGGTCAAAAACGGATACTTTATTTTCCTTATCCCCTTTCTTCGTCTTCGTAGTGCTTAGCCTGGTGGGATCGAAGACCGAGGCTTTCTTGTCCTCCTCCCATTTAGGCACCGGAATCATGTGCGAAGACCCTATCACTGCGCTTTCAGTTTGTTCTTCTTTATCATAAAAGACCGCCTCGGCCATGTACGCCTCCTCTGGCCCAAAGGGGTTATTGGTGGCTGGGATGCGGTATTGCCTTCCTCCGATGTTAGTCTTTGCACATTGATGGTATGTAGACGCCACCACCTGGTGATCCCTGATCCATCCCCGTCCTAGTAGCAAGTGGAACGAGGTGTGATCTTCTAGTACATGGAATGGCACAATCGATCTAATAGGTCCAACCCAAACAGTGAGAGAAATTACTCCGATGGCATCTTGAGTGTGTCTGCCGAATCCCCTTACCGTAGTCTTTCGCGCTCTAATGTCCTCCTTCGGCCCTCCGAGAAGATCTAAAGTATGTACCGAAATGAGGTTTAGAGAGGCTCCGTCGTCAATGAACACCCGCCTCAATTGTTGTCTGTTGATGGTTGTTGTTAAGTATAGGGGCGCAAAATGTTCTCCATGGATACAAATGTCACTGTCATCAAACGTGACTCCACCGCTGGAAAAGGCTTGATGGTCCGCGGCTATAACATCAATCGCTTGGGAGGCTTCTCTCACTTGATTTTCGCTGAAACCGATAGAGTCGAAGAATTGTTGTGCAAGGATAGTTTTGAGAATTGGAAGGCTACCCCGCCCGTGCTCTCGAAAACTGGTGTTGTAATGGTCGCCTCGCAAGCTTCCCCTTTTGTGCTTTCCCAAGGCATCCAATCTTCGTCGCTCGGGTCGTGAGAAATCATCATGACATCATGTTTGGGAAGCAGGTCCGTGTCTATCTTTTGTAGGCCAAGGTCGATTTCTCCCGCCTTTTCCTTCCTCCAGAAAGCATTGCGCACCCCATAGCAGTTTGAGATAGAATGACTACTCTTCGATTATAAGGACAATAACGCTCGTGAGACTTGTCCACTGTGTTCTGATCTACGACAATAGGCGGTAAAGCAATTTCCCCGTTGGCCAGCCACAGATTTAACAGGTTCCCAATCTGCTCCTTGGTGCAAGGCATCGGGGTTGGTATCGTCCTTTGGTTATTGGGCCCGCCGGGTACTCGCCCGCCCTGTGGTCCTGCGCTTTGGTAGGATTGAGGTTGCATCGGTCGTTTGCTTCCTGGAGCAGGGACATTACTGGCTATTTGCATGCTCAGCATGTTGACCGAATTGTACCAAGTCTGTTCCATCCTCGCCTGCTGGAATATTCCGAGGCTATCCGCCACGCGGACCGTAGCCTCTTCCAGTTCCACGGACTCTTGGAATTAAAAGTTTGACAAAGCGAAACGCAAGGTTGCGCTCAACTTTCCCACACAGATCTCCACCAGTCTGTCCTCTGATACATCCTCACTTAACTGAAGCGCGTGATTTTTGAAACGCGTAATGTATTTCATTGGATCTTCGTCAATCCCCATACTGGTTCGCGCTAAGTCTAACGTGGTAACCTTACTTCTGGCTGAAAAGAACTTCTTCAAAAATAGTCGCGACATCTCCTCCCAAGTTTCGATGCTTTCAGGCTTCAAATTGTCATACCAAGTGTAGGCGGTGTCTACCAGCGACTTCGGGAATTCCCGGATGCACATGTTCCCGTCCCACGCGTATTGGTTCATGGCCGAGAGGAAGCGGCTCAAGTGTTCTCGCGCGTTTCCTTGTTCTGAATATACCTTAAACTTAGGCGAAGTGTAGTCAGACGGCATCTTATAATTCATAACTTCTTTTGGGTACGGGGGAGCCAGCAGGTTGTACCCGCTGTGTTGTTTCGCTACACGATAATGTTCCTCTATGTATTGGGCCAAGTCTTCCTTGGAATCCCGCCGCTGACCACGCTTTGGCCAGATTTTTCCGGACTGTCCTCATTGGCAGCGGAAGGCCCAGGTCCTCCCAAGGCAGACCTCTTGTTTTTGGGTTCCGCTGCTGGAGTAGGGGGATCCGCAATGGGCGCGCCACCCTTGTGACTCAGCAACGTTACCAGCTGTTGTTGTCTTTGCAAGTGTACGACGAACTCTTTTCGCATGTCGTCTAGGTTCATCTCCTGCGCTTCATTGCTATCCGACGCACCGACACCTCCCTCACTTCCTTCCGCCCGCGTCACCGGCGTGCTCTGAATACCTATCGAGACCTTTTCTGTCCTCCCCGCATCCTCCGAGTCACTATCGTTCGGGACATGGTCGACCAGTACGAATTGCCCATCCTGCTCTGTAACGCGCTCCGTGCGCTTCCCTGACACGACTGACGCGTCTTGTCATGTCTACATCCCTGCTGGACTCGAGAGCGGACTCCCACTGTGGTCGCCAAATGTTGAGGGGTTAAGGTGAGAGTCTGGTCCGGGTCACAGAAGGTACTATTCTTTTCTCTCTTCTCTCTCTCTATCTCTCTTGGTGACTCTTGTGTGTCAAAGCTCCTCCCTCTATGGTTTCCTTAAAGAGCTATTTATAGAGTTTTCCCTCTCATCCTCTCATGACATGTGTCCTTCTCACACTTATTTACATGATTGCCATTCCTTACACTTGACTTTCCAGCCCATACACTAAGGCCTTTCCCTACTTGAGCCTTCTTTGGGTTAGGGCTTAGACCTTCATGGCCCTAAATGGACTTGGGGTATCCACAATGAACGATCTCAAAAATCAATATCCAAATCAGATAACCGGAGTAGGATCACAAGTGATCAGTCCAACTCAAGACAAGTCTTAGTAAATCCCCTGGATGGATTATGGACCAACTCAACGGTTATTATTAACGTACTTCTTGTGTTTGCTTTAATTAATCCGGAAAGTAAAGCACACAAGACACCCGAGATTTTTTTAACGAGGAAACGACCTGTAGAAAAACCTCGGGGGTCGGGACCTCGTCCAGATTGAACACCACACAATACAAACTGTCTACAAACACTAGCATACTATAAGACTTCGGTCTGGGATGTAGCAGAGACCAACTCCATCTCTCCAAGCGAATTGGCCACTGTCGCACTCCTTACGTCTTTAGATCCCCAAATATCTTCACGCACTTGATTCCCCTAGCTGACGTCCTTTACAGGCATAAAAGTTGTTTTAACCGTTGTTAAAGGTTTATGTCAACAATACCGGCTTTGCAACCTTAAGTACTGACTGTATGTTTCGAACTGTCCTCTTCAGTTTGACATACGTAAAGTGACTTCCTTCGGATTGCTCCAGGTCATACGGAAATCTATTTACAAGCGGGGGATGACAAGTAAACCGAGTAAACTATGTCCAACTTGTCTTTACCTCAGTTGTAAAAAGAATCACTTAAGAAACTTATACAACTGGAGCTAACTAGGTATTACAACACCGACTGCAGTCATGTGTTGCTTCCTTCAACCTTGTATGTAACGTATCAGTTCCTGAATAGCCTTATTGCAGAAGAGAAGGACTATAATATAGACAAGAATGTGATCAGGTTACCAAGGTTACATGTTAATCTGATAACAACCACAGAGGTACGTTATCGCCTACCTGTGCTTCCCAACTCTCAAGAGAAGTCTGTATAGTCGTTAAGTAAATCCCACAGAGGAACTGCTACCTAATAGAGGATGACTATACCACAACAAGCTTACACCGAAGTGAAAAGAGTTTAAGATCAATTCCACAGACAAACTTCACGTATGCTTGATGCTTGTGGTTTTCGTTCTTTAAAACCTGTATTTATAGCACTCAATAAGATAGGTTTCTTAGGAATAAAGCAACTAGTTTCTTAACCTACAAGTTAGCAAGTGCACTTGTAAACGAACCCGTTACTTGGCTTGCACACAAAGAAACCCTAGATATATCTCAATTGGAAATCTTTTAGAATCACTTCAAGATAGATATTCAACAGACCAGAGATAATCATTATCTTATTGACTCATTGAGATTCGTTAGATGGACCACATTAGATATTCTGATAAGCACAATTCCAACTAGGAGATAAAGGAGTTAGTTGTTTAACCCGTGTGAAATTCCCGCAGAAAATCCACGTGGACAATTCGTGAACCGTCCGTCTGAATTCAGTCCAAATACATTGAATCCGGTGTTCACGTACATATACGTGTACAGATCCGTTTTGAGACACAGAAGAAATTTTCGATGCCACTGTTCACGAACCGGGTCGTGAACCGCCGTCGCTCAGATTAGGGTTTAACTAGATATGTTGGAAGTTTTGGGCTAGGCCAGTACTTAGACGTGTTATTACGCCCTTAGTTATAATTGGACTTTGCTCTAGGGTACTCCTTTATATTCATCTGTTTCCTACATGTGATTTGCAAGCAAACCATTGCACTGGAAAGGGTATCGAATCTATCTCATGCGTCTTGTAAGCTTAGTATTGTGGGAACAAATACTAACATAACTCATGGTTTTGTAGACAAGACTACAAAATCTCAATTACTATAACTCTACTAAAGTAACCGACTATTTCGAAAGATAGAATAAGTACAATAGAAGAATTTCCATAAAAGTCATAACTCCTACTAACCTTTTGTCGATGAAGAATATTCGATGTCTTCTTTATATTCACTGTCTTCGTCTTCAAGGTCCCTACTAATTTGTCTATATCCTAATTCCGAAATCTAAATTCTAGTAGGCTAAATCAAGAATTGTGTTTTGACACCTAAAACTGACAACCAACTTGACATAACAACGCTAGTGGGTTTGACTGCACAATGCCCTAACACAAATCCCACTAATAAATCATTACCCAATTTTGATGAACCCTAATATATCTCTCAAATTCAGAACTTTAGTGGTCGATTTTGATAAACCCTTAATATATGGCTTTCTAGTTTCAGAACTTAAGTGGTCGTTTGTTATGGGTCTTGTAACTACTACTCAATTTGATGATTATTTTTGTTTGATTATTTGTGTTATTTGATTCTCGTGGTGATTTGGTGAATGGTTATGGAGGTGGCAGATGGTGGTGCTGAGACTGAGAGGGAAAAGAAGCAGCAGAAGAAGAAGGGTCGAGAAAAGAAAGCGAAGTGAAAATGAATGAGTTGTGTTTTAGGGTTATGATAATATGGATGAAGGGATAGGATTAGATCTTATATATTCTGATGAAAGGCTAATTTTGATCTGTCTTTTCGACTCGGTTCGCCTGCCTACACCCTAATACTTATACCTTAGCCGAACTAGGATCGGTGTCACAAATCAAAACATGTACCTTAGCCGAAGACTTCGGCTCGGCATGGTGTGACTTGGTTTCGGACGTTTTATTCGGTATGGTCGGTTTTTTGTGCAACTCTAGGGGTGAGCATGGATTGGCTTGGGTCGGTTTTTGCCTCATCCCCACATCCAATACACGACGGATTTTGAATTTTACATCTGCATCTGATCCATCATCCGACGGATTTGCATCCATTGGGTGTGCGAATATTCGGATTGGATGTGGATCACCCAACAGATTCTTTTATCAATTAATAGAGAAAAAAAATAAACGCAAATGGCTTAATTTCCATAAACCTATACAACATCATATGCATATATGTTAGAGCATGGCTCTTAATGATGACTTAGGTTATGAGCTGGATAAGAATTTCAGGCATCCCTTCTTAAGATGATGACACGTAGCTCGATGTAATTACACCCCTAAAGTGTTGTCAAGCTAAATATAAGAACTCGAAGATTAGAACTTAGGTTTTCGTTTTCTCGTTATTCTATGTAAAGAGTTTTTGTCACTAAAATTGACAAAGGGGGAGATTGTTAGAGCATGGCTCGGTCAACCTCACTAAGTGTTGGTATGTCAAGCTTAGTTGTCAAGTTTAGTGATCAAAACTCGGCCGCTTGAAACACACAATAGGTAAAGACTTCATTAAGTTAGCTTTAGGTTGTGAAAGCAATCGAGGATCCAGCTTCGCATTCAAGAGGTTAGTGAATCAAAATAACGCGATTCCATTTATCTTTTACACTTGTGCTACAAAGACAAAACATAACTTAATGCTTGAATTTTACGTTATGAATTGATCACTTGTGATCAATGTGTCTTACGCTATAACTCCACGATATTGCTTGCGGTATTCGATGTTGTAGTTATGACGTTTCATATTGCTTAAAACTTTCTTTTCTTCACATATCCAAGTGATATAAGGTTTTTCCTAAAACCTATGAGTTGGATAACAATAGTCTATATGATGTTGTCTATGTAGTCTTATGAGATTATATTCATAATAGTGTTGTGTCTCGACTTACCTTGTCTGACTCTATCTGATTGTTAGTATGTATTTGTACGTACTAAAGTAATCGAGATCGTGACTCACACTTATGTTATGTAGATTTGACATACTTCTTTTATGAGTTCGAATACTATGTCTTTGTTAGGCTCTGGTTTCTAGAGTTCAAAATCATACATTTGATTTTGGACTTATGAAGATCTATAAATCGTATTTTAAGTTGTCTTTCTTATGGACTTTAGAGTTGGAAACCACAATATGGGTTTTGGTAAAATATACTTTAAATTTCGAAACGATAATGTGGTTTTGGTCCATGAGCTATTTGCATCCGAAACCTAAAACTAGGTTTTGACCATATGCAAACTTGAGTTCGAAACTATGTTTGCTGGCTAACAGTGACTTGAGAATCGAGACCAATGAGTCTTGCCTGTGAGTTCTAAAGGTCTAAAAATAAAGACTTGGGTAATATTCCTAAAGGTTTATGTGAACCAGGAAATAAACCTGTGCGTCAAGGACAAAAATGTGTGATGCTGAAACGTTGCTTGACCACATGGACTCTCAAGTTCGACTCCAAACATTTGTAACGAATTTAATATGAGTTATTTGTTTCGAAACCTCAATGCAGTTTTGTTGAACAGGAAATCTAAAGTTCGAAATCAAGTATTGGTTTCGGTATATGGAATCTAGATTCGGAAACCATAATTTGGTTTTGTTCGTATGTACTCTAGAATTCAAAACCTAACATTTGGGTTTTTGCTAAACAAGAAGTAGACTTCGAAACCTAAATAGGTTTGTCTCAGAAAACATATATCGAAGTTCAAAATCCATCTCTTTGGTTTGTGCTTCAACGAATTAATGAGTTTGATATTCTCAGTTTGAAGTTTGAATTAGTTCATCTTCAATGTACAACTAAGTCTGGTTGAGTCATCATTAGAAATATGGTTCGTCTCGCTCTTGCTTGTAGACACATGATTTCTAATCAATACTATATGTGATTAAATCTTCGTATTTATATACTACATGTTCAAACACCCAATCGAGTAACTACTAGTGTTTGATGTGAATTCTGAGTACATTGGAGTCGTGAAATCATGGGGAACAACATTGATATTACTCGGAGAATATACACTGTACTTTTAATGGTATATCTTTCATTGTATGATTTGGAATGTCCTTGAACCTACGTATTCACTTAAGCTTAACACACAAGGCTTGGTCCATATCTGCGATTTGATACGTTGTTCTAACGTTAGCCATTTGGATCTGATCCCACTTCCACCTAAGATATAGATCTGGCTCGTCCAGATAATCCATAGAAAGTGATGTTGACATTGTCAAAGCTGATGTCGACATCTGGAAGTAAAGTTCCTTAAGATGATTTGCGAATCTAAGGACACGGATTCAAATTGAACTCTATTGCAGGGAGTATTGGCAAGCACAATATTGTGAATAAATTTTAAAAACACGGAAGGACTACTTAGTCATTTGGCATTTTGAACCGTGGATTCGTTTTCCTCTTATACCCCGGTTGTTTTGGGGAATCGACGATAAATTGGGGATGAAAATCAAAAAGGTGGAGAAACTACTTAGGCTTAGTTTGGTATTATTGTGAGTTTTTCAAGCGCGCTTTTCTGCTGTGCGTTGTTGTGCTGTGCTTTTTGAAAAAAGCAGTTGAGCGTTTGATAAACCATAAATTTAAAAGTAAAGTAGATTTAAAAAATCATGAAATAACGTTTGGTAAATATCATGTGCAACCATTATTTATGTTTCAAATGACGAAAATATACATACTTTTCAAACCAGTTAACCCTCCAGTACACTTTTAGCAATCTTATCTCTCAATTGGAATCTAGAATATAGTTTGCAAATCTTGATTTTTTTCCCCAGAAAGGGTTCAAATCATGATTATTATCTATAAAGATTATGAGAGTGAGAATAAAACTTCATTGTATGAAAGATTTAAGGGGATATTTTTGTCATTTTATAATTATTGTAGGGTTATAAAGTGAAATTAACATGAAAATATTT
>JAJJMA010321904.1:0-11626 GCA_023529015.1 Papaver nudicaule
CACCCCTAGGATGATGCCACGTGTCCCTCAGATTTCTGGTACCTACAGTTTGCTCCTTTTCTTTTTAACTTCCCAAAGGGTAAGTTAGGAAGAAAATCCTTGTCGAAGGGTACCATCACACACGTGCTCCAGCCTAGGCTCCAGGATTTGGACACGTTTGCCAAATAACTGACTAACTGGAAGCGCCGGTTGAGTAACCCACCTTTTCAGAGGATAGATATAAAAAGTACTCCTAGGTTTTTTCAAAACCTTTATTTCCTTTTTACTCTCTTTCCTCAGAGATTTTCTCTGTAGAAAATCTTTGCTCCACTGTTCATCGTCTTCTCCGCCTTGCCCTTTACTGTGAAAAAGCTTAGTTTTCCGACAACAATGGCGCCAAAAAGGTTAGTCCTATTCACTTGTGATTTTTGGTGCTTTCCTCTATTTCAAGGAAATTCCCTATTTCTTCACTGTTATGAATAGTTGCTCCAAGGGAAAATCTAAGTTTTAGTTTTCCTTTGTTTTGTTGTTGTTTTTGTTTTAGAACTTCTGCTTCCTCTGAGAGGGATGAAGATCCAAACTGCCTGAGGACTCTTCGTAAAAAGTACTATCTGGACTCTAGGTTCCAGATCTCATGGGCTACGCCTCAGAGGAGTGAAGGTGTTATCACTCCAGGGCTCTTGAAAGAGAGCAATCTGAGCAGGACCCGAATCATTGTTTCCAAGGCTCAACTTGATTCTGGCCTCCGTATTCCTCTATGGAGTCCCAAAGATTCCTTCGTGTATCGTGCTCTGTCCTCTGGAGTGGATACTCCCAGAGGTCTGTTCCAGTTAAACAATACAGCTTGCAGGATCCTTTCTGAGTGTGCTTCCAGAGCTCGGGGAAGGACTCTCTTTCAGTCTGAGAAGGTTTCCTTTGACCCTGAGCACGCTAAATTCTATACTGTGGAGAATTTTAGGCGCAATTATCGGGTGACTCAGGCTAGGAGGGACAGTCCTTTTGAGGGGTTTGGAGTGAGTATCCAGAGGAAGAGTGCGGATGAGAGAAGGAATGCTCCTTTGCTTCTGGGGGATGTGGACCCTCCAGGTGGTGGTGAGACTTCTCAACAGGATTTCCTCCGCAAGTCCCATGATCCAAGCTGGCATGTTGGTCCTTTGTTGATTGAGGGTCCATTCATTTTTGGGTTTGATGCAAGTGGGAATCCTATTCTGGAGACTCCTAAGTCTCTGGAGGATTTCCCTTCTTATCTCCCCTGGGTGAATGTCTGGCCCAATGCTGGTGGTTCCAGGAAGCGTAAGGGAGGAGATGCTCCAGAGGTAAAAAATATTTGCTTTAGTTTCTGAGTATGTGTCCCATACTTGCCCCTATTTTTTGACTCTGGGATCTTCTCCTTGTAGTCTTCTAAGCAGATTGGGAAGAAGGTCGCTGTCTCCTCTGAGAAGGGAAGGACCATGTCTTCCAAGCCTCCTTCCGCTGCTCGGAGATTGGTGGTAGACTATGGAGATGATGGCCCCGACTCTGTGGACGTGCCTTTCCATGAAACCTTCCAATCCCAACAGGATGATGATGTGGTCGTTGTCCAACCAACCCAACCCTCCAAGGGTAAGTCTTCTCAAGTCGCAGACTTGAGTGCTCAGACTTCCCAGGATGATGCTGTGCTAGTTCAGCATAAGGATGGGTCTTCTAAGAAAGAAAGTACTTTGGTGATTCCCCCCGGCAGTTCTCTGGTTGTTTCTGGGACTGCTTCCACTGTTGTAGCCACTCTTCTTGCCCCTGACTTTCAGAACAAAAGTGTTGAGGAGCAGGCTAGGGCTGTTGCTCCAGAGAACCTTCCCTTGCTGGTAAATGAGATTCATTTTCCTTACTCTATCTTAGGCTTTGTCGTTTGTTTTCTGATTCTGGGATCCTTTCAGGTCCAGAATGCGTTTGCAGCTTTTTCAGCTAGCTCTGAGGTATCCGCCCGAGCTCTGGACGGCCAACTAAAAGACTCTCAGAAGAAGGTCTCCGAGCTTCAGAGAAGTCTGAACCTCCAGAAAGGTAACTTCCCTTAATGTCTTTTAGTCAATTTTGTATGCTTTTTCTGGGACCTGAAATAGTCCTTTTCCCTTAGTCGAATTTGATCAAGCTAAGGTCCAGTGGGAGAGGGATCGTGGTGACTACCAGAATGAACTCACTCTTAGGAATAGTCAGATCCTTTCCTTGGAGACTGATTTGGGTAAGATGGCGAATACTCATGAGGATAGGATCCAAAGTATGTTTGCCAATCTCTCAGAGGAGCACTCTAAGACTGTAGAAGGTCTTCATAGACAGCTTAGAGAATCTCAGTCCCAGATTAATACTTTAGAGTCTATGAAACGAGGTCTGAAAGACCAAGTTAGGACTTTTATGCGGTGGCAAGAGGATCATCAACCTATGCTCAATCAGATTGAGGATTATAAGGAAGCCTCTGAGCGTGCGGCTGATGAGTTACGGGCTTCACAGGAGCTTGTTAGAAGGTTGCGTGATGCCATGGCAAAGCATGCTGATGCTTGCCCCATGGACACCAATGCCTTAACTCTTCTGGAGAAGCAGTATAGTGAGCTTGACTCTGCCAGGTTGGACACTGAGCAGACTCTGAGGGCCATCATCTCTGACTCGGAAGGTAGATCAGAATAGGCCTCAGATTCCTTCGATTGTCTTAGTGTTTTTCCTGTTGTCTCATGTTTGCTTTGCTCCTTTTTCAGGAAAAGCTAGAGAGCTTGAGGAGTTAAGGTTGGAGTTTGAAACTCTCAAGGCCGAGAAAAAGATTCTGGAGGCCAGGGTTGTAGGATTTGAAGAGGAGTTACAAGAGCAGGAGGATCATCTTTGTGAAAAATATTCTAAGGAAGCTTCTGAGGTAGCTAAGTCCTTGAATAAGCAATGGAAGACTAAGTATGATGCTCTACTCCTCTCCATACAGACTCAGAAGATCCCTGAGGCTTCTCCTAAGTTCATGGCGGCCTTGCAAGAGACTGTGGCTCCTCCCAGAGATTCTGAGGCGACTACTTCTAGAGGTGTTCCAATCTCGGAGACTGAAGGACCTGAAGGTGTGCCAACCTCTGAGGTTGAGGAGGACTTGGATCTCGGAGAGCAGGATGGTGGTGAGCAGCCAGAAGTTGAGGAGCCAGAGAACGAGCGCCCTCAGAATCAAGATGCTGATACTGAAGAGCGAGGGCCATCTCCCTCCAATCTTGCAGAAGATTGACTGTCTTTCTCCTTCCTTGTCTTGAACTGACTTTGCTTTTGATAGTTTGTATGCTGGTTGTACTTGGTTAACAACAAATACTTTTGATTTTTTTGTCTGGGCGCTCCCAAGCTTGGGGGGCAAAACACTTTGGACCCTTATTGCTGTGAATGTATGGGTGTTTGTTTTGTCACTTTCGTGCCCTTAGAGTTAGACAATTTTTTTTGCCTTAGACCGTGTTGTCTTAGGTTGCGTGCTTTTCAGCACTCTATCCCTTAGAGGCTCAACAAGTTTGTAAAGTCTTACCAAAAAAGATTTCCTTACATCATGAAGGAGATTCCATGTACGTTGAAAGACTCAGTGGCCACTAAGTTCAGACAAGGACCATACTGTACTACCTCGATCATGATGACGAAATTTTCTCTAAGGTGAATTTTGGGGGTTCATTCATTCTGGGATGTTTCGTGAGGGGAGCCATCCCTCAGCCTGCATCTCCAAAGTGGCATCCTAAAATGTTATTAGGGCATCCGAGTCATATAGATAAGGGATCTGTCCATAGACTAAGGCAATGGGCAACATTGGGGGAGTGCGCACCTCCCTCGTACCTGAAATACCCTTTCGGGGTCTATGCCCCTGCATTTGCAGAGACGAATGCCTATTCGTTAGATCTGGGCGTGGGTTGTATGGCTAGTACTTCGAAAATTCAAGGTATGAGACATCTTGTAATTTTCTGAGGGTTTCGAAAACATAAAAGGAAAGAGACTCTTTTATTTTCCTGAGGGTCAAAATATAGAAGGAAAGAGACTCTTCTAAAGTTCTGAGCGTTTCGAAAACATAGAAGGAAGGGGACTCTTCTAGAATTCTGAGCGTGTCGAAAACATAGAAGGAAGGGGACTCTTCTAGAATTCTGAGCGTATCGAAAACATAGAAGGAAGGGGACTCTTCTAGAATTCTGATGGTCAAGACATAGAAGGAAAGTGACTCTCCTATTCTTCTGAGGGTCAGAACGTAGAAGGAAAGAGACTCTTCTAAAATTCTGAGAGCTTCGAAAATATAAAAGGAAAGAGACTCTTTTAATTTTCTGAGAACATAGAGATAATAATAACAAAAGATTTTATTAATATTCCAGAGGTTATACATGATCAAAAGTACTTAACACTATTTCGTACATAGTATTACAAAGCTCTGAGAGACATTTCCCTGTACGGGCTTTGAGACTTCTTGAAGGATTTAGGGGTAATAGGGCTTGAGATATCTAGCATTCCATGGCCTCTGGAGCTCGGTTCCATTTTGCTTTAATAGTCTGTACGCCCCGTCTCCCGCCTTTTCGGTGATTTTCATGGGTCCTTCCCAAGTAGGGGCGAATTTTCCCTTCTTTCTTTGGTAAAGAGGGATTTCTCTCAGGACCTGATCTCCCACGTTGAATTCTCGCAGGCCAACTCTCTTGTTGTATTCTCTGGTGAGTCTTCGGTGGTAATTTTCTATCTTCTGGAGGGCTACCTCTCGTGTTTCCTCCAGATCGTCAAGTCGTGCCAGCATCAAATCTGATGTTAGGTTATTCTCCCATGCCTCAGTTTTGGTTGTAGGTATCATTACTTCGGTTGGTATGATAGCTTCTGCCCCAAAGGTGAGATAGAATGGAGATTCTCCTGTGGCTCTTCTTTTGGTCGTTCTGTAGGCCCAGAGAACGTTGTGTAACTGTTCGCACCATCTTTTCCCATGTCCATCCAGAGTCTTTTTCAGAATATCCGCGATAGTCTTATTTGTGGCCTCAGCTTGGCCGTTACTTTCTGGATATATGGGGGTAGACTTGTTTCTTTTGATGCCAAAGTTATTACACAACCTGTTGATCTCTTTTCCTCTGAACTGAGCACCGTTGTCTGTGGTTATGGCGGCAGGTATCCCAAACTGACAGATGATCTGCTCAAATATGAATTTGAATACATCTTTGTCACGTATGTTGGCTAGAGCCTTCGCCTCGACCCACTTGGTGAAGTAGTCAGTTGCGACAATCAAAAATCGTCTTTTCTTTGTTCCAGTTTCCAGAGGTCCTACTATGTCTATCCCCCATTTGGCAAAAGGCCAGGGACTAGTGACAGAGTGTAGTTCCGTAGCTGGCGCATGGATTCTCTTGCCATACCTTTGACAGGCTTCACATCTTCTGGACATTTCTTTGGCGTCCATATGCATGTGTGGCCAGAAATATCCATATGTTTTAGCCTTGATTGCCAGAGACGTCCCTCCAGAGTGGTTACCGGCGTCCCCGTAATGGATAGCCTTTAGAATTTCAATTCCTTGTTCCTTGGAGAGACATCTGAGTAGTGGTCCCAGGGGAGATTGCCTGTATAGGACTCCACCTCGTAGCCTGTAGTTCTTAGATTGTGCGGCTAGTTTGGGGTTGTACCCCGGTTCTCCTGGGAGTAATTTCTTTTCTAAGTATTGGTGAATAGGTATTCGCCAATCTTCTTCTGGAGGTCCATCGTCAGAGGACTGCTCTTCTCCCATCTCAGTAGTGGCTACCTCCACTTCTGGCTCTGGGGCATCTGGTTCTGTCAGAGGTATTGAGGGTAGTAGGACCCTATCCACTCTGATGCTAGCAATCTTAGGGTCATTCAACATTGATGCAATGTAGGCCAGAGCATCCGCATGTCGATAGTTGTTTCTAGAGATATGCCTGAGCACGAGACCAGGTATCTTGTTGATGTATTCCTGAGCTTTCTTGTGGTAGGCTTGTAGGCATGGGTCCAGAGTTTGATATCTTCCCTCTATCTGCCTTACCACTAGCTGCGAATCACTTGTTAGCCTTACATCTCTGAGCTCCATCTCACAAATCAATCCCAGACCGTGTATGACTGCCTCATACTCTGTTATGTTATTTGTGGTGGGAAACTCGAGTCTCAGACTATGTACAATTCTTCTTCCAGTAGGAGTTGTGAATACCATTCCAATACCTGCCCCATCAGCGTTCTTGGACCCGTCTACAAAGACTTCCCATCTGGTAGGATTTTCCGCCCTCAGAAGTTCTGGGGGGTCTTCCAGTTCATCCTCAAAACCAGGTATGTCTTCGAGTTCTTCCTCTTCTGTTAGAGGAAAGTCTGCTAAGAAGTCAGCAACAGCTTGGGCTTTGATGGCAGTCTGAGGTTGGTACTGTACTCCAAACTGTTTGATCTGAGCTCCCCACTTTGAGATCCTACCAGCCCTTTCAAAGTTTCTTAGTACTGAATCGATGGGCAGTTTGGTGATCACTGTTATAGGGTGAGCGTGGAAGTATGTTCTCAGTCTCTGAGAAGCAAATACCAGTGCCAGAATTACCTGCTCAATCTTAGAGTAATTCTTTTCGGCAGGCCCCAGAGTTCTACTGATGAAGTAGATGGGCCTTTCCTCACCTTCTACTATGCGTAAGAGTACTGCACTGATAGAATAGGAGGTGGCTGCTAGATAAACATATAATGTTTCATCCGGTTCAGGCTTTTGTAGTATAGGCATTGTTGCCAAATACTTTTTGACGTTGTAGAACGCCTCCTCACATTCCTTACTCCAGACCATCTTCTGGCCCTTCTTCAGAATGCTGAAAAAATGCTTGAGTTTGTCGGAGGATCTTGCAATGAATCTTCCCAATGCAGCCAATCTTCCATTCAGTCTCTGGACGTCCTTACGAGTTACTGGTGATGGCATTTCTGTGATAGCTCTGACTTTCTCAGGATCTACCTGTATACCATCCTTCGTGACCATGTAACCTAGGAACTTCCCAGAGGTGACCCCAAATGCACATTTGAGTGGGTTGATTTTCATGCGAAATTTCCTCATTTGAGCGAAAATTTCTTCCAGGTCTCTGACATGATGTCTGGACTGTTTGCTTTTGACAAGCATGTCGTCCACATATACCTCCAGAGTTTTGTGAGTCCAAGGTAAGAACATTTTGGACATTAATCTCTGATAGGTTGCCCCTGCATTTTTGAGTCCGAATGGCATCTTTGTGTAACAGTACAGCCCATTGGGAGTGAAAAATGCAGTATGCTCCTCATCTTCCGGTGCCAGAGGGATTTGATTATAGCCAGAATAACCATCCATGAATGATAACAGCTCATTCCCAGAGGTAGCATCAACTAGTTGATCTATGCTCGGGAGTGGGAAGCTGTCCTTGGGGCATGCCTTATTTAGATCACTAAAGTCAATGCATATTCGTACCCCAGCGTTGTTTTTCTTCGGGACAAGTACCATGTTGGAGATCCAAAGTGGGTACTGCACCTCCCGAATGATTCCAGCCTTTTCCATCTTCTGAAGCTCCTTCTGGACTGCTTCCTGATATACTGGGGCTATTTTTCGAATTTTCTGTCTCACAGGTTTGACACCTGGATGGATTCGGAGATGATGATGGCTTATGTCTGTTGGGATTCCCAGATGTTTGAGGCACAATTCGGGATCGATTCCCGGCATGTCTTCCATCCTCCATGCAAACACATCGACATATCTCATCAAAATCCCTATGAGTTCTTTTTCAAGGTCAGGATCTAGGAGCGTCCCAATTTTAACCATTTTTGGTGTGTCTGGGCCTCCTATATTCACTTCCTTTGTCGGCTCAGACGTGTAGAATACAGGCTTCTGGGGGCCTAATTCAGTCTGAGCCTTTGATTGCTATAACTTTCCAGAGGCATCAGCCATCTGGGTATCCTCAGAGACCTGGTGGACAGTCTTTTCTTTGAGTTTCTGGACCATTGATTCTAGACAAGCTAGTCTAATGGCCTCTTCCTCTTCTCTGTCCCCTCGTCCCTTGTCTTTGTTGATTGCTTGACGCATTATCCTTGCAGAGGTGGAACATTCGATGAATTCATCAATTTCCTTCTGGCATTCCTGCTCCAGAATCCTCTTCTTGGAATTTCTAGGAGTGTTAACCTTTTCCACACAGTTTCTCACGTCTACTTCTGAGCAGTATCTAGCTTCTCTGGGATCTCCCATGATCTCAGCTATTCCCTCTGGGGTGGGGAATCGTAGTCGTTGATGGTAAGTGGAAGCGACTCCTTTAATACCATGAATCCACCATCTGCCCATGATGGCAGAGTAGGGTGAAACAACGTCAACTACACAGAAAGTTGTAGAGGTGATGATTTTTCCAGCGTGTACTTCCAGAGTTATTTCTCCTTTGGGCTTAGTGGAAGATCCATTGAATCCGTATACCATGTAGGTAGAGGGGATTAGGCACTCATCCTTCAGACCCATTTTCGCGAATGTGCTATAGAACAAGATCTCCACGGAGCTTCCTCCATCCACCAGAATCTTTGGGATGCCCCACTGCCCGATCATCATGGTCACTACCAGAGGATCGTTGTGAGTCTTCCCATTCTGAGGCACCTCAGAGGCCGAGAATGAAACTGGTCTTTTCATCCATTCCTCCATGGGGAGTTCTAGAGCCATGCTGAATATTTCTTCCCCATTTGCATTTCTCTTATGGATTCTCTCCAGAGAGTGTTGCCCCAGAGATGATTCTGAGGGCAATTCTACAGAATGGGTAATAGTGTTGCAGTTGAGGTGTTGTGCCTCTCTAGGCATCTCAACTCTGAATATTTTCTCTACTGCCTTCTGGGTGTTCCCAGAATCTTTGGCAATATACTTTTTGAGCTCTCCGCTACTTACTAACTTCTCCAGCTCTCTCCTTAAGTGCCTGCACTTGTCGAGAGAGTGGCCATTCCACCCATGCACTTCACAGTAATCCTTACTGTTCTTGCAATAGTCAGGTTGGATGCCCTTTCCAATAGGATCCTCAAAGGGAAGCTTGCCCTTGATTTCCTTGTAAATGGTGGACCTTGGAACGTTGAATTTAGTGTACGTGGCGTCGTCAAAATCCCGCTTCTTGTTGTCCTTAGCTGATCTTTTGCCTCTGAATTCTCTGGACTTGTTTCTCTTGATCTGAGAAGTGGGGACCTCAGCAGGAGGTTGAGAATGAGTGACATGGGGCTGTGGTTCTACCACGTTTGCTCCTCTACTCATGTTCCCAGAGAGCAACTTGTCATAAGTGCCATCCTGCGTCTCTTCTAGTGCTATGAATTCCTCCTGTATTCTTCTGAGGTCTCCCAGATTATCTGGAGTCTCGTTCCATAGCTTGACGAAGAGAGGGTCAGTCTTGTTTAGAGAATTTTTGAAACCAAGGATAGCATAGGCTGCTGGGACCTTCCCTATCTCAGCGCATAGTTTCCTCCACCGGTCAACTAGGCTTCTGAGGGATTCTCCCCTTCCTCTTTTGAGGACAAATAGTCTCTCAATCCCGGGTTTGACTTTGCTGTTATGCATGTAATTCTCTAGAAAGACCTCTTGAAGATGTTCGTACGACTTGATCTTTCCCTTTTCTAAGGAGTTGAACCAAGTTAACGCTTCCTCTTTGAGGCTTCCTGGAAAGAATTTGCACATAACCCCTTGTCGATCTTGCCATGGCATTAGAGCCATTTCATAATCCTTTATGTGTTGGATAGCATCACCCGTACCATCAAACTTATTCTGGAAGTTTAAGGTACATCGTTTGGGTATCGGGAGAGCATTGATTTCTGAGATGAATGGTGAGCGCTTAGCATCTTCCATTACCTCTGCCAATCGTTTGCCCTCCTTCCTAATAAGTTCCGGTTTGTCCTCAATACTTGCTGCTATGGCTTTCCTGAGATTAACCTCTTCTTCCAGCTCCCGAATTTTCCTTTCTCGGGCGGCCAGGATGTCTGTCAGAGATGGCTCAGTATAGCCTTCCTCAGAGTCATCGTCCGAGGTGTCGTCCGAAATCACTTCAGTGATTGGAACATCTCTGGGTCTCTTATACCTTAAGTTCCTCCTATCTTCTTCCTCCTCGTCTGAGGAAGTAGATGAGTCACTGTCAGTAATCACGACCTTTTCTTGTCTTAACTTCTTGTTAGCCTCAGAGAGCTTACAGATCTTCCTCTTCAGAGCCCTGACCTTGTTTTTTGCTCTCTGAGTGTCCTCTGGGGTAAACTCTGGGTTTCTGACCACAGACTTACCCCTCTCGGCACGAGTCGGCCTCACCCTCTGGGTGACTTTGTCAACTCCAGAATGGCCATTTGTTCTGGAGGTTTTCTTAGCTCCTCTGGAGGACTCACCCTTCCCAGAGGTCTTTTCTGCTCCTCTGGAGGACTCACCCTTCCCAGAGGTACCTTCACGTTGTCTCTCTGAGACTATTGTAACCTTTCTGGAAGGTCCACTTTTCTCAGAGGTATCTTCTCGACCATTCTCTGGGACCTTCCCTCTGGGAAGCCCATTGAGAGCGTCGATGATCCGATTGTCTCCCTCCAGAGAGGCCTCAGTAGAGCTGTTTGAGTCTGTCGTGTGCAGATCCAAGTCCTCTTCTTCTCTCGGAGAGTCAACTCCCGCCCTCATAATCGTTGCTTCTGAGGCAAGATCTTTCTGAGGGGGCTTCTTGTGATAAACCTCTGTCAAAGGTTTAGTCTTCACAGGTATGCTGCTGGCAGTACCCTTCTTCTTTTGTGCCCCAGGTTCTGTTCCTACAGTACTGGTGGTCTTTCCCAGAATCCCATTGCTGGTATTCTGAGGCACCCTTGCTGGAAAACCTGGTGGTGCACTTTCTCCAGAGGCGACAATATCCTCTGGGACTTCACGATCCGTCTCCTGCATTCCACTCCTGGTGATCCTCCTCGGAGGGTCCCTTCCAGAGTCCGTGGCGTTAGCAGTCTTCATCTTCTCCTGAAAGGCAAAATCAAGATATAACCTTCTTGTCAGAGAGTAACTCCACAAGTGCTAGTTGTAACCTGACAGTTTCAGAGATCCAAGAAATCCGTACACCTTTTCAAAACATTTTGAAAGCTATCACAGAAAGAGACAGAATGATGTTTGAATAAGTTAAAACTGGGTAGTTGGGCTGTCAGGTTTTGTTTGAGAGTGATGTTGGTGACATCAGTTGTCCGTGAAAACAAAAAAGACAGTACAACTAGTACTTTTCAAAGAGAATCTTTTCAGAAAAACCCTCTACCCTCCATTAATGGTGTTTTTTGAAGAAAAAACCAGATCCAAATGGATTTCAGTTTCAAATAAACCTACTGTTGGCAGAAACCAACAGCAAGAGTTTTGTTTATGCTTTGAAAACAAGATCTGAGTTCAAAGGTCTAACCTTTATGAAGATAAAGGCTAGGTTTTTGCAAAAAATCAAGTTTTTGTAAAGAAAACAAAGGATTTTTCGCAAACAGTGAGCAAAGAAAGAACTTTTAAGACTTAAAAGCATAAAAGGTCTCACCTTTACTAAGAATACTAAGCTTTCCTTGCGAGATCTATGAGATCCAGGAGCTTTTCTTCCTCACAGCAAAGGTTTGGTTAAGAGACAAATGAAAAAGATTAGAAATAGACCAGGAAGGATAAATCCTTTACCTAGTCCCTGTTTCTAGCGCCAAAATGTGAGTCTAGATATCTCTGAGATCACACCCAACGGTCCTAGATGAA
>JAJJMA010321917.1:0-15761 GCA_023529015.1 Papaver nudicaule
TTTTCCAGCTCTCAAGATGGTGGAATATTCTCCACGACGTTGAAATAGGCGGTAGCAATAATACTCCATCTGAGTTAATTTCCTTCCCGAATAGGTTTCTGTATCCGCATCCCAATGCTGGAGATTTGAAGCCCATCCTAGCTCACCGTAGGGAAATAGTAAGACATAATGCAAAGGCAAGTATGCTGGATGACACTCGGATATTCGTTGGAGCCCGTTATCTCTTCTCAAATGCAAGATGATATCTCGTACCCCAGATTGTTTGTAGGTAGTTTCTGGTACAATAACCGCAACCTCTTCGGCCACTGGAAGATTATAACGCCTTCTATCGGTTGATAAGTCATATTGCAAGGAAACTCTGCAATTCCGATCCGATATGTCCATCTGACTTAAAATTGCATAAGCTTCGCGGTACTTTGGATAAAAAGCATTGAATTCCAACAATGTATTCTGAATTGTCTGTAGAACATTCATATTTAACTCTCGATTCCTTTCACCACGAACAAACAATGAAAAAGCCGGATCGTAGATGTAAAGTTGTGAGTAAACCGCATGTCTCTCATTACCAGGAGCTGGGAGAACTCCTCCACTCAGATGTCTCAGTTCACCATGTATTGCAAAAGGTCTCGGACCTCTGCCATTCAAAACTCTTTCATCCAATTTGCATCCTACGCTGGTAAAGGCCATAGCCGCATTATACTCCCGAATATGATTTCGAAATGATGTGGATCTGCCATCATTCCCATCATACAAATCTTTCAATGCTTGAGGTGGTTCGCGCAGTAACGGTAGCCTAACTTTTCCTTGAAGACAGCATGTCCCAAATCTTGGGTTTCTAAAAGACGAATTTGCGAGTTTCTCCTCCATCCAGTGCAATGCCCCACAATGTCGACATTCAACATCCATGGGTCCTAGAAAATCACGTACATCGGTATTGAGTGTAGGGATGTGGTTACCAGTTGTATTTGGAATTGGTAATTCTCCATCATCGTAATCTACCTCGTCATAATCATCTGACTCACAATAACTTTCCCCAACAGTAGCAGACGGTCTGCAAAATGATAACCACAATAAATTAATTTATTATTCAGTAGAGGTTGAGGCTAGGTTGAGGTGAGGCCGAAGACCTGGGTGATACCCTAGTATCCTTACCTTTCAAATTGCCCTGCTGCTGATGTGCTACCAACTAAATGAGTTTGATCGCTATGAAGATCCGGCACCATATGACTTCTCCTATGTAACATGCTTGACTGCATTGGAAACTGAAATTAGATATGAACATCAATGGTGCACAATAATCACACGATGAAATGAAATGGAAAAATGTTGGTCCAAACTATTTACCTCTTCTTCAGACTCACTATCATCATGTGCATATGAACCCTCTTCCCTGTCTCTAATTACTATACTGGTATTGCGCCTTCGCTTATTTTGTGGATTCTACGTTTAAGAAAATAAAGCCATGCACTTATGTTAAAATATGCAACACCCAAACCAAAAATAATTTCTACAGTTTATTGTTTATATATACCCACCTCAACATAAGTAGCTTTTCCTTTTCCCTTTAACCGTCGCTGCTCTTCTCTTTCCCTGTAATTTCCGAGTTGATGTGGTTCTTCAGCTTGTCTGTCACATGACTGTTGCGCTTCTCTCTCACGACGTCTCCTTTGGCCCATTGAGCGTCGCGACGTCGTTGCATTTATTTCCGGACGTGTTGGTTCTCCTTCTCTATCTTGCAACGGCTGCACTTGTCTTTGACTTAGTGGTGGTATCTGATCCATATAAGAATTCAGTAAAGTGAGTTATATCTAGCAAAAACTATCGGTCTCTTATGGTTATTCGTACTTGATATGGATATCCTAGTGTTTGTAAAGTTTGGTAGCTCAGTGCACCCTGGCCGAAGTAAAAAAATCATGACCTCCCATTCTACCGAGCAATTGCAATAACTGGGTTCATTGATATTCCCGGTTATAGTAGATGGTGACACATATACAATCATACTCAATTCGATGGAATTGTTTGATCTTAAAGGAGATCTTCTATACTTTCATGTCTGAACGATATAAAGTTTAATAAAATCATGCACCTCTACACCAATGTCAGTTCTTGTAACTCTTTCCCTATGTTCACTCTCAGGTATTTGTTGTTGTGCTACTGCCCGTCTCTGAAATGTAAGGATAGCAACTCACTATATAAGGATCAATATACTAAATCAATATACAAAATCAATATACCAAAATCTACCAAAAAAGACGTACCAATGCATCGGTGATTGCTCTTACATCCTTTTCAGCTTGTTCTCTCTGTCGTCGCTCCCGTTGTGCTAATGCCCGTCTCTGACAATACATAATATCAATAAACTCCTAAACTTGGACATTAAAAAATCAACACCCAAAATTTTAACAAAGGTGAGATTTACATTCACTCGGGCAGCTAAATTGTGTTCCTGTGAGTTGTCTCGTACCATGACAGCTTTATCGTTCCATTGTCATTGCTGCCTTTTTTTTTTGTCCTGCAAACATAAGTAGTTTAATGTTGTGAACGATACAGTCGAAATAGAATTATAGGACTATTATGTTAAAGCCTCTTAAAGTGGACGATCCTGGTTCAGTGTTAGGTCGATTTTAGCATAATCGATTGTACACTACATTGTCTTCAACTAAAGGTATAGTTGTGTAAGAGCATGGTTTGTATATGTCCATTAATAAGAATTCATTCTAATTATTCGCATTTAAATTTAAAAAGATTTGCATTTGCATTGCGAAAGTCCTGCACTGTAATCGGCTCATCCCTCCCTTCATGTTTTAGAACATGCCCATATACCAAGTGTACTCACAGTAATATCAAAACACCAAAATAGGATTATCTCCCAAAAATTCCGCCGAATGGTAAGCCATTTTTGTCATTCGAAGTTTCTGCCATTTGGATGCATTAAATATAAGTTTTGTTCAAAGCAAAAAGTTATGTTCAAAGCAAAAACTATGCCCATGTATTTGTTTGTTTGTTTTTTTTATAAATTCAAAACACCCTAGTCATTTTCTTTTCTTTTTTGATTCTGCTTCAAATGATCTTGGCCAGAAAAATGCAAGTGTTTTGGATGTGTACTTGATGCTTTAATGGCAGAACGATATAGACATTGTTGATCTCCATGACTAAAGAGAGTAAAAGAAATAAATCATGGCAGAGGGTATAGTTTTTGTTTTCCCTGGTAGTTGTATATGCTTCTCTACTACTAAATGTTGGTTGTTAATTCTTTCATGGCTATAAGACCCTAACTCACTTATAGAACACAATCACGATTATACAAAAACTTGAAATGAAAAGTTGAAGTTAGCCACGTTGGATGTACATTTCAAATGGGTACTACGAAGCTGGAGAGCCACAAAATTTCATTCTAACAGGTTTGCTATTTGGTCTCCATACGCAATAATATAGCAACTATGTATGAGTATCGTGGAATGCTATAGTACATGGAGAAAGGCTAAGGTCTTTTGATGCATTGGTTACGGTTGTGAAGCTAGACTTGTGCTTATGCGTTATCTCAGACAGAAGTGTTCAGGAACTATACTACTTCTCGGGTAGTTTTTCATTGGAAAACTTTTGTTAACGCGCAACTTTAAACCTTACGATTGGGGTTCTGCACACCAAACTTGTAAGCTTAGATTCTAGAAACAAAAATGTACATTCAAACCGGTATAAAATCGAACAGAAAATAGCCATTGATTATTTTCTATATGGATGCAAATAGTGTGATAGAGAATGACCAGATCAAACAGAATCATGAAGAGAATAAAATGAATACGTATAGAGAGGTAACCGTCACTATGGTGTTTCTATGGATGAAAATAGTTTTAAGAGAATGACCTTGATAGAGCATTAATAATTCTGAGAAGATGACCTCCAGTTCAGTATATATAAATAACCTTTGTAACCGATTTGGTACCAAAATGTAACTGACTGAGTTAATGGAAGAGGTGGTGTTGGTTACGTTTGGGAGTTAAGTTTCCTGTTTTATTTTTTTTTATTTATTTATTTATTTTTTTTTTGGGTTAACTTGAAGTATCAGATGAAGCAAATGACCCTTCTAAAATTCAAACTTGTCATTGTAACTTTGTATCATTTTTCATTATCTAAAATTGGATTGCCGCCGGTAATAGCTGATCCTAGAAAATCACGTACAGTAGTGCTCATTGAGTATAATTAATTGCCATTTGCATTTGAAGTAGGTATCTTACTGCAGATTGCTCTTCCCATATCTAGCAACTTAATTTCTATGTACGAATATTCCATGAGAAGGTTTTAACCCTTTGTAGCACCTTCAAATATTTTCAGTAGCGAGCTTACCGCAGATTTTTGTTCCCGTAAGGATCGTTAAGGATCGTTAAGTACAGTCTATGATCAAAAGAAATACTCCAACTCGTTGAAAAAGAAGTAAAATAATAGTATGGACAATGAAAAGTTGTTTTACAGAATAGTATAACATCAGAATAATTACGATACACGATCTGAAGTCTACATGATGCTTTACTAAAAATGCAAAATAGTTCATTACAGAATTGGAAATTCAAAGGCTGCAACTCCTAAGTAATAACAACTAAAAACAACTAAGATAATCGTGTTGCGACATCAGCTCTTATGCCTGGTACATCTTCTTCACCACATTTGAGAAAGTAAAAGAGTTTATAAGAAGCATGTGTTGCCAATGAGGAGCACGTACAACTACCTGCGATCAAATAATGTGTAATTCGTTTAGCTGCAAAGAAAAAAGTGCATAACAAAATCAGTATTCCCCTATGATTACCTTATGATGCTGCTTCCATTTATCCCCATAGTGCAAGCTAAGATGAACCCTGTCTGCCATTTGCTGATCTTTCTACAAATATTAATAACCGGTATTAGTTGTACATCAAATGAAGTTCAAAATGTAATAATCAGGTTATTGTAACATGGTTTACCGCTGGTGTTACAAAACCTCTTAATTTCCCAAAATCGTCAAGTTTCATCTCGTCCTCAATTGGCTATTATCAACATGGAAGTCAATGAGTACAACATTTTATCATTTCATGGAAGTCTACCGTAGACAATTTAAAAGAAAATAATACAAAAAAACTAAGAAATTAACCTTCATATCATGGAAGTCAATTAGTACACCATTTGTTGATAAAAAATGTATCTGCATTCAAATATGGGAGGATTCATTTAGCCATTTAATTAGTACACCATTTGTTGATAAAGATACTGTGTGATTCCTTACCGCGAAATTCAAATCTTGGTCCAACTGTTAGAATAAAAGATGTTGTGAGAAGCTTTTTGATTAATGACAAAGATTTACATGACAGACTAAACAAATGTTGTGAAAATGAAAATATACCTCGCCATAAATGGTTAGACATGGATAATTATTTTCTAAGAACAAACCATGGTTTGTTAATGTTTTGGTCTCCACGGATTCAGAAGGTTGTTCCTTGTTGCTGTTTGTCTGATTGCAGTCAACATCTACCTTCCTCTTCTTCCTGCGTAGCTTCTCTATTCTCATGGCTGCTTCCCATCTCTGTTGGTAGATCTTTTCTTTGTGTAATTTAGTAAGTTTCGTCGCAAACTCTGTTGCACTGGAGTTAGTTTCCTCTCTGTTGGACACACGATTCAACACCATGTTAGTGCGCTTATTGCTCTGATAAATGTAGTTTTGCATATATTTCACCGGCTGTTTGTTTGACCGGGTTTTGGACACAGTTCGTATCACCATCTTTGACCGGCTACTGCTTCGATAAACACAGGTATGGAAATATTGCACCGCAGACATGTCCATATGTGCTTCAAACAAAAGAAACGATGAGTTAAATTTCTATGCGATGATGTTGATAACAACGAAAACTTTGAAAACATAAAATCAATCAATGGAAAAAATCAAATTAATATAACTCACCGATTGAAAATGAATGGGAGATGATATGTATGAGAATGTTTTAGCTTTGTTTTTCAAGGAATCAAAGGGAACCGTCATGGAAGAAAACTGGCTGGGTTTTAAAGAACTGATTTCCAGTTTTGAGGAGTTACAAATCGTGGGGGGAGTTATAACCTAAACTTAAGCAAAGATTTCCTTTAGCATTACACGTATTAGTCCTTAGAGACTCCATCCATACCGTCCTTTGTATTTTCTCAAACACAAATCCCTACCGTCCTTTGTGATGGCCAAAAAGGCATCTCTATTTTAGTATATTGATATTCTATTATATAAAGGGAAGACCCCTTAGAGCATCTCCAACAGTGGGTGGATGTTTTAATTTTTATTGCCACATAAGATCTAAGATCCAATATTCATTAAAATCAATCTCCAATAGTGGGGTTTTTGAGTTTAAGGGTGATGACATGGACTATAAAAGGTGTTAGAGAAAGTCTTAACTAGACTTTCGGAAAGACCCTCAATTTTACTTATTTTCCTTTAATAATTATTTTAAATTAAATTAAATGGATAAGATTTTATCCACATAAGATATCCTAAAAGTTATAACATCCAATGTTGGAGATTGTTTACTAGTTTTTAGGTTAATCCATATAAAACCTTCAAAATAAAGGTCTACATAAGACCTTCATATAGGAATTTTTCCACCCACTATTGGAGATGCTCTTAGTCTATTCTATTATATAAAGGGAAGACCCCTTAGAGAAGCTGTAAGTTTTTAGGACGAATTTGCCCCTGTTTTTATATTTTCTATATACATTTCCATTTAAATCGGTAAGGGTATAATTGTAATCGACAACCATAAATTACCTTTATTACTAATTTACCCCTATCCATATATTTCACATATTCATTTACACAAACAAAACATGGGCATATTGGTAAACCAACATACAATCATCCTGACCCTTTAATCCAGTGCCCCACACTATCCCCTGCTAGAATTCTCTGCAAGAAGAAGAGAAAGTAGACGATGATTGTGTTGATGATTCAAGAAGTTAAAGAAGCGGATTATTAGAAGATGATTTCAGAGAGGAAGACAGGTTGATGAAAAAAAAGAGACGAAGTGAGATGAAGAACAAGACGCTGCAAACTTCTTAGAAGAACTATTTTTGTTTTCATTTTGAATCGATGCCTTAGCAATTGATCAAATACAAGAAGAAAGATTGAGAGACAGAGATTAGGAAGACGAGAAAAATAAAGATGTGGTTTGGACTTTGGAGTAAAAGAGAATCAAAGGGGCGGAGTGGAGTGAAAGAGAAATTAGGTTTAGACGGTAGATTTATTTTGGTTTTTATTTTTCAGGTTAACTAAATTACCGTAGTATCCTTACTTTTTCTAAACAGACTAAACTTATTTCCATATGTGCCTCATGCCTTCTGTTTCCTCTAATTACATGGCAATAAATAAATAGTGGTGCATCAAACTTGATGCTTAATGCGTACCGAAAATTGCCAGAAAAACATAGTTTCAGCCAAATGTTATCATGTAACGTGGTTGTATTTAACTATATGTAGGCCAAGAATTACAGCACGCAAACAGCGCGTGCCGGGTGTACTAGTGTATATATATATATATGGGTACTTTATTCTGTGTCGCCAGACATCCAAGGGATTTTGGTTTGGATGATATCTCGAAGATTACATTGAACGGCTGAAATCGTTTTCGAGAAAACTACTCAGGCGTGTTTGTCTATTTCTAAAAAAAAAAAAAAAAAAAAATCCTAAACAGCTAAACCAACCATTCCTTATGAGATTTGAATTCCCTTATTTATTTATTTTGAGAATCTCGATCTTAAGTGTCTCTACTCCAGGGAAATTGATTTCATTGTCTTGAAACAAACGCACCAGTAATGTATAGACTAAGGCTGATATCTATGGAGGAAAAGGAGGGATGAAAGCGACAGAAAACCATCGTCTAAAGTCGACTCTCTCTCCTCTTCCCTCAGACCCGCTGAGAATCCGCAGTGCCCCTCCCGGAACTGGGAGGAAAGCGATAGAAGCTATATCGCTCAAAAAGCGATAGGAACTATCTCGCTTTCACTTTAGCGAGATACTTTATCTCGCTTTCCAGAAAGCGAGATAGCTTCCCTCGCTTTCAGTTTGACCTTTTTTAATTTACACCCTCGTTACACCGGCTAGCGTTGTCGTACCACTGTTGTTACACCCCGCTTACACTCGCGATTCCGGCCTTTTGAATAACATTTACCCACTCATATTTTTCCTGTATACAACCCTGTACAACCTTGAGACGCACTCGCAATTTACTGGGTTTTAATGATTATGTACAATAAGAAGAGTTTGTTTGTGGAACACTTGTTTTTTATTAGATAACATAAGCGGCTTACATAGTGGATAAGGTCGATTACATAAAGTTTACAATCTAGAATGGAGGATTAATATGGCATCCAAGGATCGGACATACCTTTGCACTTACAACTACGATTAAAGCGAGAAAAAAACCGTAAAACCACTATAAGGAGGGGTTGCCGGATAAAACGAACGGCAAGCGAGTTAATTCCAAATCTCCTCCGGGTTCATTCCAGGCAATCGGTTCTTCCAGAGATTGAAAACATCGCTGAACCTCCAGGCTCTAGGCGGTGGACCGGTCTCGTAGTCCGTGCGACCTTCACGATACTTGAGTGCGGGAAAAATTAACCAGTGGTTAGTAAAGTGATAACAAGAACTAAAGTAGTAGGAAAGAAATATAGCATTTACTTACGGCATCCTCAATTGTCCACCCGTCTTGCAAAGGGAACATATAAACACGCACGAAGCAAACATATCTCTTAACCTCCTTTTTCAAAATACTTACTCGGTTTTGCAAGGAAGATCTTGCTCTACGGTTTCCTTCTGGCAATAACCTTACAAACTCTTCTTCAACTCTAGTCCAGAACATAACCGAGGGTTGGTTTTGTCCGGCAATGGCATCTAAGGAAACAACGAGATAAGCTCTTGCTAATGCCATATCTTCGTTCCCTGTGAATCTCTGCATTTTGAAAATGATTATTAATAAACTTTGAAATAAGTAAGTTGTGTTTTTGTGGGTGGAGTTGAAGAAGGTAGAGGCAAGGGATTTATAGGCATTTGGAGACTGCGACAATGAATGCAATGGATAAGATTTAACAATATCTTGAATTAAGATATCACCTTATCTTCATACTCATAAAGTGGATATCGCTTTGATGTGTGGATAGCCTCAGCCAAAACAACAGTGAAGGATATCTCTTTCTGTATATGTTATTTATAGGCGCACGAAAGTTTTGGTTGATTATCTTTTCGAAAATCCAACATGTCTAGGGGGAGTTTTACAGACGAAGAAGATGCTGCTGTAACACAAGCTTATATTGCCATAGAGTTCTATCGTAACGCCTGTACTCCACCAAGGAGTAGAGGCTTATACTGGCAAAGGGTTCTTGAAATCTTTCACCGATGCACCAACGGAAAGCCCAATGAAAGATCCTCTTTAGACCTGGCGTTTAGATTTCGAATTATTAATCAATCTGTGAAGAAATTTGTGACGATTATGATTGACCTTATCATTGATGGTGGGGAATGGACGGACAGTGTACGAGTAAGTAATATTTTTTTGGTTGTATGATACACAATTTTCATTTGATTTAAATGCATCCTTAATAAATTTTTGAACTTGTTGCCTGCAGAAAGCTCATGCGAAAACCAGGTATCTAGAAGAGCATGGATGTGAGTTTCTCCACGAGGATTGCTATGATATGTTGCGCGAGAACCTTAATGGATACGGTCCACATGCTGATTTCAATTTATAATTTGTAATCTTAATTTATGCACAATGCTTTATGAATTCCAATTTAATGCAATTTAGATTTTCATTATTCTGTAATGTTAAGCCCGGTACAAAACTCTTATTTTTAAATCTAAATGATAGTCCTTCAAACCAATACGTCTCCCCATTTGATGGGACTCCTTTTTCCAACCACATTCTATGCAAAACATGTACATACTAATAACCCAATATTATCAAACATATTATATTGATGCGAAAACGGGTTGCAGTGGTTGAAAAGGAATAAACGAACGGAAAAAAAAAAGGAACTACGTAATAAAAAAAAAACAGGGAAATAAGGTTACAGAAACCTTAAAACAAGTAGTTAAGCAAGCCTAGTTATCATGTTGGACATTCAATCTATTGTCCCGCAGTCATGGCGTCGGAGAACCTTGTTCTTATCCTTAATGTAGAACTCCGCTTTCCAACCGGGCATCTGATCCGTGTCGACCTCTAAAATTTCCATGTCCGATTTCATTTGTTTGATATCCACATACTCACGGAATATAGACGAGTCTCTTTCGCTTTGTGCCCTTTTGAAGGAATTATCATCTCGGATGAGGTCATTGAGGGTTGAGATTCCACTAGACTCAGCTCTAGCGAACTCCCTTTCACGCTTTTGGGCATCACGACCTCTGTGTTCTCTAGGCAAGTCTCGTTCGTAGAACCTACCTCGTTCTCCATTCTGCGTGAGTCCTTCAGCTGGATTCCCATCTTCATCAAGCTCCATTTGTTGAGAAGCAGAGGCAACAGAGGCGGTATTCTGAGATCCATCATCCCTATTTTCATTACAGGTTTCCGGATTCATATCCTCGATGCCTGCCCCCCTCCAAATTTGAAACACTTGCTCATGTCTCCAGGTCCTTTTGGGTGGTCCAGCCTCGAAGTCTTCCAAACCGGCTTTGTACTGAAACAACAAGTTAAAAATTTATTAGGGAACATCTAGAACCTACGGTTAAATGTGAAATGAAGCATAACAATTACATTTACGCAATCAGCCTCACACCACCCACTCTTCATGTTCCTTAGATGCCTTGCAACATAACACACATATAACTTTTCAATTCGGTATATTATCATCGCACTGTTCACTATTACACTATAAATGATTTGTGTTCAGCAAAAGTTGTTAAAATATACTTGGTCATTCTACTCATTACCATCCACTTTAGATTTTGGAAACTATACAGTTTTAAAAAACACACTATGGATGGAGGTTTCTCTGCTCAGCAAGACATTCATTTGGTTTCATGTTTTTGCAGAATATGGGACGCGCCTTCAACTCGCAACAACATTTGTTATCCCACCTTCTGTCCGAGTGTCTTACGTGAATATACACGAACTGCCGGCGACGAACAAGTACGTACGGTCACAGAAGTGAGAGGTAGGATAAGAAAACTTCAGGGGCGGTGCAGACAATTCCGAAAACATTATGGAGATACAATGAGACCTATTGTGATTAGCCGCTCATTTATTTATGCTATACTCCATGTTCCTGGTTTTTTTTTGCAGATGTTAGATATTTATGAAATGTTGGGTGATCGTATGTAATATGAAGCTATAACGCCTAACAGTCGATAAAACTACTACCATCCTCCTTTTTCATTTACTTTCAAATAAGTTGTAATACATTAGGTCATTAAAACACTGTGGTTTTAATGACTTTGTTCTAAAAAAGGTGAAAGTATTTTGTTTGAAACAGTTTGGCATTAAAATTACAAGGTTCTTTTAAACTTAAGCCTTATCTCCTCCCACTCCGCTTTTTTGGCTTGAGGAGTTGAACTAGAACCTCCATGTTCCACCTTTGGCTTACGATTTGGACATGTGTTGGACCAGTGATCATTCTCTCCACATGTGTAACAACCTTGATTCTTACACTGCTTAGGAGAATCTACCCCATAAGAATTGACCAGCCTTACGTGATCAATGGATGCATCTAACCATTCGAATGCTCCGCAACCAGGCTTTTGACACTTAAGAAACAAACGACCGGGATTCTTGTTCGTGTTGGACTGGATGATTTTGCGAAAACCATCACAGCTCAATTTGGTACATGCGGAGTAAAGAAATGGACATAGAGCAGACTTGTGATCTTCGGATCCACATATTCCGCATACAATGATAGCAGAGCACTACAATAAAACAAACAGTTGTTGTTGAAATTTAGAACTACTTAAGGTCATAAACAAATTAAGATGAGCGAAAAATTAAAGTGAAATCTAGTCGTTACGATATCTGATTTTGTGATACCTTATCCTTATCTATATATTGGGTATCCTTTAGTTGGATTTCCACAACCTTATCTCATCGTGTCTGCTAAAATTAAAAAAAGTCGACACCCAAAGGCTAAATAAGCGGGAGTTAATAAACAAACTGAGATACATTTATGCGTTACCATGTACGTTACGCTTGACACGACTAAAAAAACATTAACAAACTTAGGTGCTTAAAAACCATTCCACACACAACAATAATTTACGAAACAAACTCAAAAACCATACAACCAAACACATTTCAATAGCAGCATCACACTTGAACCAAACATCTTTCAAGAGGAGCATCACACTTCAATTTCCATTAGCATAGAATTCATCTTCCCCATCTAGGTTGTCATAACGGTCTTCTTCGGGGCCATCAAGCTCTTCGAGGTCGTACTCATCCGCTTCCGTTTCCACATCGTCCGATAATGGGTGAACGTCTATAGGGTTGTCCCTTGGATTAGGTGCAACCCAATCATCATCTGCAGCACGCCGATGATGTCGTTCCCAAATGTGGTGTACAAGGTCGGTCCGCAGTCTTTCCCAACCACATTCGTTCTGAAGATTATGAATGCTAAGTGCGTTGTAATCATTGGGTTGTTCCATAGGTTCTTCCGTGTTGAGCCCCCAGTCTTCCGCGCGATACTCATTCTCTACCACCATGTTATGCATTACCATACATCCTCTCATTATGTACTTCATCATCGACTTCCTATGAAAGGTGCAGGGTCCGTCAAGAACCTGGAACTTCGTCTTCATAGTTCCAAAGGCTCTCTCAACATCCTTTCTTTTGGCCTCCTGGTAGCTATTGAATAGGGCTTTTCTGGGGTTCCTCGTATTGTCCTTAAACGCCGCCACGAGTACACTGTATTTAGGGTAAATGCCATCAGCCAAGAAATAACCATGGTTATATCTCGAACCATTGACCACGTAATTGAAAGCAGGCGAAAGACCTGATGTAACCTTATCAAACACGTCAGATCCATTGAGTACGTTGATGTCATTGTTCGACCCCGGTTTGCCAAAGTACCCATGCCAAAACAATCTATCAAAAGATGCGACAGCCTCCAAGATAACCGTAGCAGAATTATGATGTCCGGAGTAATGGTTACCAGTCGCATAGGTGGGACACTGCGTCCATCTCCAATGCAAGCAATCTATTGATCCAAGCATTCCGGGAAATCCTCGCGCAGCATTCTCGTTCAGTAACCGTCTGGTGTCATCCTCTGTCGGAACACGCATGTACCGTGCATTAAATGCATAGAGAAGTGCGTTTAAAAACATTTCAAAGTAGGCATAGATGGTTGTAGCACCCATTGCACAGTAGTCATCTATGCTATCCGCAGAACAACCCTTGCACAACATCTTCATTGATGCGATCATTTTCATGTGTGGTGTGTGACCAGGAATACCAGCCGCATCTGTCCTTTGTAGGAACCTGGGTTCCACCTCACAAACTCCACTCAAAATACGAAGAAATAGGGGACGATACATGCCAAACCGTATGTGAAATTTTTCAGGGCCATATACACAGTCATTGTCGAAGTATTCGTGCATCATCTTGGCGTCTGCTTCCATCCTTAGTCGGAAGGTTTTTTGTCTCCCCAAAACATCCCTTAGAAATGGCTGTCGAAGTTCATGTTGGTGTTGCATAAACTCTTGGTACCTTACAACATTGTTGCGGGTGCTGTCACCATCATCCTCAACAACCCTTGCGCCCGTCTTGAAACTCATAATTTTCTTGAAATAATTCATTGTAACCTAATTTATGAAACAACAGTCTAAGTTAGACAAACTTAAAAAGGGATAAAGCTTATGAAACAACAGTCTAACATTGTGTATGAACCCGAATGATAAGCTTAAAAATGAAGCATACATAACACGTTATTTATCACTCTAAATATGTAAAACATGGAGATAAGAAACATTGATTTCATTATAAACAAACTTTGATATACCTAACGTGTTGAGAGATACCTGAGAATACCGATGGATGAGAGTGTATCTTACTGGTACTGGATGAGAAAGGGATGGATGAAAGTGAATCGTACCGGATGAGAAAGGGATGGATGAGAGAGTGTATCTTACTGGTGGTACTGGATGAGAAAGGAATGGTTGGGGTGCTCACAAGGGTGGGTGTGGATGAGAAAGGAATGGTTGGGGTGCTCACAATGGCGGGTTTATATAGAAAAACTAAAGCGAGGAAGCTTTGACCGGTTTTGACCGGTCAAGCGATATAGATTATATCGCTTCACCTGAGCGATATAAACTATTTCGCTGAGCGAGAAAGCTTCCCTCTCTTCAGTGGTGCCTCCATAGCCAACAGGCGTCCGGGAGGGGCAGTGGGGAAATACTGTTGGGATGATTTCTCTCACATCCATAGATATCAGCCTAAGAGCAAGCACTATGGTGCACCTTTTTGGTAATAGTAGGTAAAAAGACCAAAGTTTTGTGTAAAAGTTTTGTCTCAACTTAAAACTTGTCTCACATGTGCTACAAGTTTTAAGTCGTTTTTAAGGGGCGTACACTCAGTGTACGCACCCTGCGCCTTTCAGTGTACGTCTGCGGCCACTCAGTGTACGCCTAGTTTTTGGCGCTTACTGAGTGTCCGCCCCTCGATTTTGTTTTTGCTTGACTTTTCTTCCCTCACACCCCTCTTACACCCCATCTAAACCACTTATTCAGCTTTCTAACTGTCAATTAGAACCCTAGCTGTCTCGCACTCTGCTAGGGTGCGCTGCCCCTAGACCCCCGCGACCTGACCGGTCAGGTCGATCACCGAACCCTTTCATAGCTCCTACAAAATCAGGGGTTTGTTGAAAATATCCAACATTTCACATATTTTTCACTCTAACCCTCACTCAAAGTCTTTCATTTCGGTTTAATATGGTTAAAAATTTTACTGCGGAGGAAGATATTGCAGTTGAGATTTAACCCATTCAATGGCCGCCTCTCAACCATAGTAGTTGAGATTTGTCTTGCTTTTTTTTAACCTAAGATGTGAGTAAAAAACTCAAAAAAATGGCACCACAGTGCTTGCTCTAACCCGTAGATCTTGGGGTCAAAGCAATCGTAGATCGTATGCCTTTAACATGAGGTGGGCCTCTAACCCGCCAACCCACAGATACAGAAAATACTAAAAATTCCCCCACACTTAATTTTAAATACCAAATTAATCTACCCTAATACTTAATCAAAAATTAATACTCAAAAACCAAACACCTCTAATACTCTCTACTATTTATCCTTCTCAACAAATAAAAACCCACCCTTCCAAAAATAACATAAAAACCTTGACGACCCATTTTTTTTTAATTCAATTAATCGTGTTAGTCGACGATTCAAATTTTTTCATCGCCGATTCAATTCTTCGAAATCTACAAAGATGGCCAAAGAGAAGGACAAACTCATAATTCGTTTGAAGACGAAATCGAGAGGAAAAATAAATTCAAAACCAACCTCAACGGACAAAGGAATTGTCGAAGAAGAAGCGGAAGAACAGGCTAAAAGCGAGGAAGAAATGGCAAGATTGAGAAAGTAAGTTACTTGAATCACCCCTTACGTAACTTTTATCATGTTTTGATTGATTTTAGGGAGGACAGAACCCAACACAGTAGAAAACTCGTCAAGATTTTGCCATCGGCCTTGATGATTTTGCAGTTCCAGAAAAAAAATTAATGAACACTCGTCATGATTATCCCAAAAAACTTGACGAGAGTTCTTTTCTGGGCAGAACTGGG
>JAJJMA010321917.1:15861-32540 GCA_023529015.1 Papaver nudicaule
ACAACCAACCACCCACCCACACACACACACCACACACACACACAAAAAAAAACTTGAAAACCTTGTTTGCGATAGCCAATTTCCAAAAAAAAAAAAAAAAAAACCCCCAATTCCCTTTTATTCCCAATCGCATTTGGTTTTTGGTTTTTCCGTAGCTTAGGATAACAAGAAGCAACTAGTTCAAAGCCCAGCCCAGCTTATTTAGTATCAGAAACAACTCGACAGACATAACCATGTTTTCTCTTTTCTCCTCTTTTAGGTTTAGGTTATATGGTTTTACGCTGCTGCCTGCTGTTGTCTTTCTGTGAAGAAAAGACTGAATTTTCGATGAATCAAACATCTTTGGGAGTTCACGTCTAGTAGTAGTAGGTAACTAACAATCCAATTATCCAATTGTTAATTTTTTTTCTTGTTTTGATTTGGGAATTCCAAATTAGGGTTATTTAAGTTTTTTGTCTTCAATTCAACTTTAAGTTCAATTTTTTTCTCTATCTCTGATGTTAACTTAACTAGTACTTGTTCATCATAGTTGTCTGGTGTTGTCTGATGTTAACTATGTTTATATCTATACTAATAATTTTCCTGTACTGTAAAGCTAGTTATAATGGTTTCCCATTTTTTCCCAATTTTGGCAAATGACAATTGTAATTTGTAAGGCCCCTGAATACATTACTGTACTGTAATAGATGAATAAGCATTATGGCAAAGATGAATAAGCATTACTGTTGTGTTTTCAGTAGTATGAACAAGTGAGAAGGGTTCAATATGTATTGCATAAATTGTTTACTGGGATACCGACACACCTGCATTAATTGTTTACTTCAATTTAATGCTTGATTGCTCATTTTATTATTTTTTAGGTTATAATGAGTCGGCGCCCAGTGGCTAAACGTGCAAAGTCTGGAAAGACGATTGATTCATTTTTCTTACCATCATCAAGAAGAATTCCTTCTTCTTCATCATCTAATTCTCTTGATTCTGTACCGGCTGTTTCCTCTGATACTCCTGTAACTCCTCAAACGGTTGACAATGACATTGAAATTGAAGATGTAGATATTACTTCAGGAGCACAAGCACAAAGACCGAGTTTTATTGTGGAAGGTATAGGTGGTGAGTATAATGATGCAAGGCCCAAAGTTGAACATCGGGTAGTGAAGATAAGTCTACAACGACCAGGTTTCGATGTAGTTGATGTTTTTATTTGCAACGTGACCCAGGATTACGAACTTCAATACTGCAGTTTCCCGTTCATTACCGTGATGAAATTCGAAGAGCTTATTTATACATGGGTGCTTATCATACGAATCTTGGTAAAAAGTATCCTAAACCTTGGGATGAAACGCAAGACCGTGGATTCAGTTATGGGTGGTTCAAGAAGTTTCTTTGGTTGGAGTACTCACCTGCGAAGGATGCCACTTTTGTTTTCAGTGTTCTCTTTTTGAAAATGATTCAACAACACAAAATGCATTTACTACTGTTGGGTTTCAAACGTGAAAAAAAGTTAAAAGTGGTACAGATTGTGCATTTTTAAAACACGAGGGTAAAGGTCAAACCCCACATAAGAATGCAATGCAAAGTGCTGGGGACTTAATGAATCAACGTCAACATTTTGTAGGTATTGGTCACTTGTTAGATGTGCATGTACTATGTAACTATATTACATGGCTTGCAGATACACTGACCTTATAAGTATCTATACTTTGTATTTTTCAGGATGGTTTAGTAACTATTCTGAAGAAGATGTAAGGAGAAACAGGTTGAATCTCATACTATGATTGATTACAGTCGTTGGCTTGTTTTTCAAGGCTGCCCTTTGAGAGGACACGATGAATCCATAAATCGTGGTAATTACAAGTTTCTGATTTTGCCTGATTTTTGTCGTGAATGAATTGTGGATTATAGGTCAATATTGTGATGGTTGTTTTATGTTTTGGGTTCTTCAACAAGAATGCAAAACTTGGCATCCTTAATATCTTCTCGAATTTGTGATTCATCGTTGGCTTGACAAATATTGAATATTGACCAATATTTGTGATTCATCGTTGGCTTGTTTTTGAAGACTTTGGTCAGTTATTCAGATTTGTGAATATTCTTCCAGAATTTCACTTGGGTTACACTCTGAACTCCTTTATCTCTTAGTTGGACTTGTTTATCACGAAAATATTCTTTGTGGTCCATCTAACGATTCTCAATGTGTCAATAAGATAAAGATTATCTCCGGTCTGTTGGATCTCTATCTTGAAGTGTTTATGAGCTAATAAAACACTTGGCAGATAAATGATTAAAAGATTTCCAATTGAGATAAATTTAGTTTACTTTGTTTGCAAGTTAGGGTTTCCTAAACTTGTGGAACAAGAAACTAGTTGCTTTATTCCAAAGAAACCTATCTTGTTGAGTGCTATAAATAGAGGTGTCTACGGAAAAATACCGCAAGCATCAAGCATACGTGAAGGTCCTTAGGGAAGTGATCGTAAACTCTTTTCACTTCGGTGAACGCTTGTTGTGGTATAGTCATCCTATATAGGTAGCAGTTCCTCTTGGGATCTCCCTACGACTATCAAAGACTTCTCCTGAGAGTTGGGAAGCACAGGTAGGAGATTGAGACCTTAGTGGTTGAAATCGGAGTAACCTGTAACCTTGGTAACCTTATTACGTTCTTGTCTATTCCATAGTATGTCTCTTCTGCTATACGGCTATTCAAGAACTGATACGTTACATACAAGGTTGAAAGGAAGCAACGCACGGCTGTACTCGGTGTTGTAAGACCGAGTTAGCTCCAGTTGTACAAGTTTCTTGAGTGATTCTTCGTGTACAACTGAGGTAGAGACAAGTTGGGCATAGTTTATTCGGTTTACTTGTCAACCCCGATTTGTGAAGTAGATTTCCATATGACCTGGAGCAATCCTAAAGAAGTCATTTTGTGTATGTGAAACTGATAGAGGACAGTTCGAGCATACGTCGATAATTTAGGTTGCAAAGCCAAAATTGTTGACACAAGCCTTTAACAGCGGTTAAAGCAACTCCTAGGCCTGTAAAGGACGTCAGCTAGGGAATCAAGTACGTGACGATCTGTGGCGGATCTAGAGACGTAAGGAGTGCGACAGTAGCCAATCGCTTGGAGGGCTTGAGTTGGTCTCTGCTACATCCCAGACCGAAGTCTTATAGTAGGCTAGTGTTTGTAGTCAGTTTGTATTGGGCGGTGTTCAATCTGGACGAGGTCCCGAGGTATTTCTACAAGCTGTAGTTTACTCGTTAAAAAAATCTCTGGTGTCTTGTGTGCTTTACTTTCCGCATTATATAACTCTGATCATATAATTAAAGTAAACACAGGAAGTACGTTATTCATAACCTGACGTTAACTCCAAATCTTGAATAATGATTTATAGAGACTTGTCTTTGTAGGAGTTAATCACTTGATCACAACTCAGGTTATCAGATCTGGATATTGATTTTTGAGATCGTCCAGATCTAACCATAAGACTCACGAGCCCAAACGAAAAGTTGGTTGTATTTCGGTACACCTGCTTTTTCAATTGGTATCAAAGCAGGTGAATACGTTAAAGACGTATTTGTCTGTGTTTATCTAGGCTTGTGAGTCATGGATCAAAGCGTAAGAGCTTGTAACGTACCACCAAAGTTTGATGGCACAAACTACCTATGGTGGAAGACTGCACTGACTTCGTTTTTGCAAGCCCGAGACTTCAAAACTTGGGTTTATGTCAAAAAGGGATATACACCATCATCTGTTGAAGTTAATGGTGTATCTGTCCTCAAAGACATAGCGGATTATAATGATGTGGAAACACTCGCCGCCAAGCAAAACTGTGATGGGCTTAATGCTATCATTCATGCAGTTACACCTGATCTTTTCCATCACGTGGCCACATCTGAAACCTCTCACGAGGCTTGGAATAGATTAAGGAACGTATTCGAAGGGAATTCAGCAGAAAAAGAAGCTAGACTTCAAAACCTCATGTCTGACTGGGAAAACCTTCGAATGCTTGAGGATGATACCTTTGAGGAATTTAACCACAAATTGTCTGAGATAGTGAATGCCTGTCACGCCTTAAGTAAAGCTATTCCGGAAAGGGACATTGTGTGTAAAATTCTGAGGTCATTACCCTCAAGGTACAAATCCAAAAAACATGCCATCCAAGAGATGCACGGCTTAGACATAACAAGAAGTGACCTTGTTGCCAAGCTAAAGATCTTCGATCATGAGCGAAAAGATAAACCCAAATCTATCGCTTTTGAGGCTGAAAGCACTCCGTGCACCTCCTCAATGAAGATCTTGACAATGAAGAAGTGGACAGTGAACTGTCTCTGATCACACAACAGCTGAAAGATCTTCTCAGATCTAGAAGAGACAGACAATTCAGGAGTAGAAGACCCTTACCAGCCTTGAAACTTAATCCTGACCGGGATGAGGATAATCTAGCTGAGGTGCAATGTTTCAAGTGTTGAGGATTTGGACCCATGAAAGACGTTGCCCTAGTAAGGAATACTTCAAAAGGGATAATGCTCTCTCCGCTCGATTCGATGATATGCCTGACCAGCATGAATTCGAATTAGATCATGAAGAAACTGCTTTAATGGCAGGGACTTCAGATGAACGATCTAAACATGATGATTTGAAAAACATTTTAATTCATCAGTTGATCGACAAGAGTGAGAACCTTGTTCAAGAAACAATCAGCTAAAATATGATCTTGAAAAGGTAGAGAAAACCCTTCTCCTGAAAGATCAAAAACTTGAGAAATTAAGTGATGATCTCTCCTCAACTTTATCTCTAAAAGATAGAGAAATTGATGCCCTAAAAGATGATCTCCAAAGGTTATCTGGTAGCTCAGATAAAGTAGCAGCAATGGTATTTGGTCAAAAGACCTTTGGAAATACCAATGGGTTAGGGTTCAATAGTAACACATATACCAAGAACAATACTTTCATAATGGCTGGATCCAGTCCTCCATCTAACGAAAAACATAAAGGTGTACCTGAGAAAGCTAAATCTCAGGATAAAAATCTTTCCAAGAAATGGCAGTACTGTGGCAAATCTGGACATGTCCAAGGAAGGTGTCGGCTCCTTAAGGGAAATAGAAAAGTTGTAAACAAGCTTCAAGCCGGCATGGATAGAATGAACAAAGCCCTGAAGCAATTCAAGGGAGCGTTGAAAAACGTGGAAAGTTCAAGAGGAAATGACAAGGGTAAGAAAAACTCTCAACCCGAATCAGTCTCTAGCAACCACTCTACAATCAACACCCCACGTGAGTCTAGTTCTCACACTCCAACTGCTTAATCGCAGTTAGGGGATGCATACTCACACTAAGACTTGTATGTGTGAGGCATGCAGTTGATATCAGGAATTCGTTCCTGGTATTGTGGTTGTTCAAGTCACTAGTAGAAATACTATAAAAAATATTTTCAAGTTGAGTTTACTCCATGAAAATTTTGTTTCAGACTGTATTAACTCTGTTCGTCAGAGTCAGGAGTTTTGGTTTGCGAAGCGGTTCCCGAATCGTCCCTGTCGCAAAATCTGGAAGATTCCCTTAAGTTTCAGATAAACTAAAACTCACTCCTCTTGAAAGATATATATATATATCTCGTTCATACATCCAGTAAGTCATTAACAAGATGACTCATCCTACAAGAAGTGTTACGAGGGGTTGTAAAAGTGAGGCTGTGAAAGTTGAGCTCTGTGAAGGGATTACACGCAAGAGAAAGATGACTCCTGCAGAAACTTTGGATTATCTCCGTAAGTTTCCTGATCTATAGACTCATGCTATTAACTCGAGAGAAACAATTGATGGATACACACACTTGAGAAAGTACTTTCTGTATAAAATCGATTACGAAAGGAAGAAAGCTTTATTCCATGAAGACAAAGCCCAAAGCTTCAGGAAGAGTTGTGTTCATTATACATCATTGTTATGTGCTTTAACTGGTCTTTCTGAAAAGGATGCTAGGAATGCACACATCATAGATGACTTCTTTGATGAGGTCATATCTCGAGATTGTGAAGGCAAAAGTTGAGGGCATACAACTTTGTTTCATGTCTTCATATGAAAGTAGTTTGCCTTTTCATGCTTTTTATAGTTTTTCAAGCATGTACTACTTTATTTCATTAATAAAAAGTTCTTTTTAGATGTTTATTAATGATGCTTGCAATACTTGATTTGTCTACCTCAATCTTATTGCAGTACATAGCTTTTTCCATTGCCTCGGTAGTGACGTAAAGCTATGTCTATTTACAAAAGTTATGCTTTTTCTCATGATCAATAAACTTTTGGTTGTATGATTTTTAGGGTTTTCACAAACTCGAAATCATAAACTCTTTTCCAAGAAATTGGCTAAGGCAAAGAGATTATTAACAAAGCAAAACTGGATAACATTAAATTGTTTTTGTCCATGTTCGACTTTGTAAGTTGTTCTTTATTGAATAACACCACATGGGGGAGAGTTCTTAACTTGAACTTGCGCTTAATAACAAATCTTTTTGGGGAGCGTGGTTGTGGAATATTGGGAGAAAGGTGTGTCTATATTTCTCCATAAGATGAGAACTCAGGAATCGTTGTTCAGATTACCTAAGTATACCATCTTTAAACTTGATATGCGAGTACTTAGCTTAACATATCCTCATAGGTTTATGAAACCCTAGTCTCGAACTAATTTGTCATATTTTTGTGACAAATAGGGGGAGAATACATATGGTTCTTGTTCTTGTGGTGCATAACCATAGGGGGAGAACATGATGTGCTTACTTGTTGTGCTTTTCACAAAGTATCAAGTAAGGGGGAGTAATTAAAGCTGAGAAGAACCTTCGTATCAGGAATGAGTAGAATCAATTTAAAAGTTTTGATACACGGACTTTAAAGTTTGCTCAGATTCTTACTCTTACGCACAAACAACATGTGGGATTAGCATATTAACCCATGTAAGCTTAAGCGTACCTTCGTGGTTGTTTGAGCTGGATATGTTGTAGCTGCTGACTACGGATTCATCAACAAGAGTTTAATGAACACATCAAGACTCAAGGGAGAAGTTGAAGAATTCAAGAAATCAAGATACATCTGGTTAGTACATAATTGAATATCGTTTGAATCCATATGTAAATTGGTTTTGTCACTAAAATTTACAAAGGGGGAGATTGTTAGGGCATTGTCCGGTCAAACCCACTAGCGTTGGTATGTCAAGCTAGTTGTCAGTTTTATATGTCAAAACACAATTCTTGATTTAGCCTACTAGAGTTTAGATTTCGGAATTGGGATATAGACTAAGTAGTAGAGACCTTGAAGACGAAGACTGTGAAGACAAAGAAGAAATCAATTATTCTTCATCGACAAAAGGCTAGTAGGAGTTATGACTTTTATGGAAATTTTTCTATTTTACTTTCTCTATCTTTCGAAATAGTCGGCTACTTTAGTAGTGATGTTATAGCGATTGAGATCGCATTCTTGTCTAACATGGCCTTGTGTCATGACTAGTGTTTGTTCCCGCAAATGCTATGAGTACAAGAATGAATGAGATAGATTCGATACCATTTGTCCATTGTAATGGTTTGCTTGCAAATCACTTGTCGGATATGGGTGAATCTAAAGGAGTACTCTTGAGCAAGAGTCCAGTGGATTACAGCTGAGGGCGTCTCACACGTCTAAGTCCTGGTTAAACCTAGAACTTCCAGCGGATCCTAGTTAAACCTTATCTGAAGGTCGTCCGGTTCGAGAACCGTACGCGAAACAGAAACTCGGAAATTCTCCTGAGTTCCAAGGTATTATTTAAGTTCGTGTACCTACACAAACCTCTAAATCGATCCTTTGGTCAGTTATTCAGATTTGTGAATATTCTTCCAGAATTTCACTTGGGTTAAACTCTGAACTCCTTTATCTCTTAGTTGGACTTGTTTATCACGAAAATATTCTTTGTAGTCCATCTAAGGATTCTCAATGTGTCAGTAAGATAAAGATTATCTCTGGTCTGTTGGATCTCTATCTTGAAGTGTTTATGAGCTAATAAAACACTTAGCAAATAAATGATTAAAATATTTCCAATTGAGATAAATCTAGTTTACTTTGTTTGCAAGTTAGGGTTTCCTAAACTTGTGGAACAAGAAACTAGTTGCTTTATTCCAAAGAAACCTATATTGTTGAGTGCTATAAATAGAGGTGTCTACGGACAAATACCGAAAGCATCAAGCATACGTGAAGGTCCTTAGGGAAGTGATCGTAAACTCTTTTCACTTCGGTGAACGCTTGTTGTAGTATAGTCAACCTATATAGGTAGCAGTTCCTCTTGGGATCTCCCTACGACTATCAACGACTTCTCTTGAGAGTTGGGAAGTACAAGTAGGAGATTGAGACATTAGTGGATGAAATCGGAGTAACCTATAACCTTGGTAACCTTATTACGTTCTTGTCTATTTCATAGTCCGTCACTTCTGTTATACGGCTATTCAAGAATCGATACGTTACATACAAGGTTGAAAGGAAGCAACGCACGGCTGCGCTCGGTGTTTTAAGACCTAGTTAGCTCCAGTTGTACAAGTTTCTTGAGTGATTCTTCGTGTACAACTGAGGTAGAGACAAGTTGGGCATAGTTTACTCGGTTTACTTGTCAGTCCCGATTTGTGAAGTAGATTTCCGTATGACCTGGAGCAATCCGAAGTAAGTCACTTTGTGTATGTGAAACTGATAGAGGACAGTTCGAGCATACGTCGATAATTTAGGTTGCAAAGCCAGAATTGTTGACACAAGCCTTTAACAGTGGTTAAAGCAACTCCTAGGCCTGTAAAGGACGTCAGCTGGGGAATCAAGTGTGTGACGATCTGTGGGGAATCTAGAGACGTAAGGAGTGCGACAGTATCCAATTCGCTTGGAGGGCTTGAGTTGGTCTCTGCTACATCCCAGACCGAAGTCTTATAGTAGGCTAGTGTTTGTAGTCAGTTTGTACTGGGCGGTGTTCAATTTGGACGAGGTCCCGAGGTTTTTCTACAGGTTGTAGTTTCCTCGTTAAAAAAATCTATGGTGTCTTGTGTGCTTTACTTTCCTCATTATATAACTCTGATCATATAATTAAAGCAAACACAAGAAGTACGTTATTAATAACCTGACGTTAAGTCCAAATCTTGAATAAAGATTTACAGAGACTTGTCTTTGTAGGAGTTGATCACTTGATCACAACTCAGGTTATCAGATCTGGATATTGATTTTTGAGATCGTCCAGATCTAACCATAAGACTCACGAGCCCAAACGAAAAGTTGGTTGTATTTACCCCTTCTTTTTTCAGAATCAGATAAGGAACAAATGGCAACTGTTTTGAGGTATGTTGATAAGGCAGGGAATGTCCAAGAGCGTTTCTTCGATGTACTACGTGTGGATAATGTGTGTTCTTCAACTCTAAAGAATGGAATTACAGAGGTTCTTACTCGCTTCAACCTTCAAGTTCAGAATCTGCGTGGTCAAGGGTATACGATGGTGCTAACAATATGCGGGGTGCAAGAAAGGATTACAAGCACTATTTTTCATCGATTGTACATATGCATATTATGTGCATTGCTTCGCACATCGACTTCAGTTGGCTCTAGAGAAAGCACCTACAACTAAAGGTCCTATTTGGAAGTTCAATTCGATGTTAATTCCATTATCAATCTAGCCACCGCTTCTTCCAAGCGTGTAGGTGATTTTCAATCTGCCCAACAGAAAGATACAGCAGCAAAGATACTTAATGGTGATGTACAGACTGGAAAAGGAGCTAACCAGGCTGGTACCTTATGACGAGCTTGCGATACTCGTTGGAGTTCTCATTATCAATCTGTTTGCAGCTTGATACGGTTGTTCGATCCGACTTGTCAGCAAATTGAAAAACTTGGATCTTACAAAGGTCGTGATTCATATTCATATGGAGAAGCTCAAAGCATTGGTGAAGAGATTAAATCTTTTAGGTTTCTGTTTGTTCTTCACTTAATGAATAAAATAATGGGTATTATAGATATATTTTGTCAAGGCTTGCAGTTGAAATCACAAGACATCATAAATGCTATGAATTTGGTTTCAACTACCCAAACACTTCTTATGAAACTAAGAGATGATGGTTGGAACTCATTTTTTGATACAGTTGCATTGTTTTGCAAGGAGCATGATATTCCTATGCCTGATATGGAGGATCGATATGTTGTTCGCACATGGCGATCATGTCAACAAGTTGATAACATTACAAATGAGCATCATTATCGTATTTATATATTTAATGAAGTTATAGATGTTCAATTGGCAGAGTTAAAGAGCAGATTTTCGGAAGAGACAAAGCAACTTCTTATTCTTAGTGCAGCGTTGGATCCTAGAGATTCTTTTAAGAGTTTCAAAATTGAAGATGTTTGTGAGCTCGTTGAAAGGTTCATCCAGAAGATTTCAGTTCTCAAGATATACATTTACTAAGGAATCAGCTGTCCCATTATGAAGTCGATGTACTTTCTCATGAATCTTTTAAAGGATTATCTAATATTTCTGAACTATATTGGCGAATGTTTGAAACATGTAAGTCTGTCATTTATTGCGAGATGATAAAATCATTCGCCTTGTGTTGACACTTCTTGTTTCTACTGCAACTGCGGAGCGCGCCTTCTCGGCCATGAAGCTCATAAAAACAACCCTTCGAAATAAAATGGATCAAGATTATCTTAATGATTCTATGATGCTTTATATTAAAGACTCCTTGCAAAAGGTATTTCCACATAAGCTATAATAGAGGTTTTTGTTAGTAGACAGGATCGACGAGTGCAATTCGTAATGAAGTAATGTTGTCTTATAAACTTTTTGTGCAAAAGAATCTTTGTAATATAATTAGGCTTTCATGATTTTTTTTAGCCCCCCCATATATAAATTCTTGGTTCCGCCGCTGGTTCTTCTTTAACTTAGATGTTTTTCTTTTCATGGAACCTCTCGTCATGGTTTTTATCATTACCTTGACGATCTGAGCCTTGTGAACTTTTAGAGAAGAAAGGTGCAAATGAAATCGTCAAATAATACTTGAAAAGCACGGCGATTTAAATACTCAGAAAACATGGTCACTGCCCAAATTTTGCCAAAAATCGTAAAAGATTTTGGCTTAGAAACTTTGACGACTTAGTTTTGCATTTTGTTTACACTCGTCATAGTTAGGGTTATCTTCTTGACGATTTAAAGCTTGAAATTTTTTTGGAGGAATAAGGTGCCCTTAAATCGTCGAGTAAGCCTTGAAAACCTCGTCAAGGAATATGCTCATTGTCCCAATTTTAGAAAAACTCGTCAGGGTTTTAGGCATCAAACCTTGACGAGAAGTTTCGTTTCACTTGTGAATCGTCAAGAATATCCCAAAACCTTGACAACTGGTTTCATAAATTTAGAAATCGTCATATTTTGTTATATAACCTTGAGGAGTTTCATGTTAATAATTGTTTTTAATTTTTGTGTTGTTAGGTTGAAAGAGAAGAAGAAAATCCAACTTCCACTTACCACCCCCCCATCACAACCTCGCAATGTAAATTACTTAGGAGCGGGAAATTTTCGTGGTCTTACCAAACAAGATGTAGCGGTTTTATCCTCCATGCCGTGTCCCACTCCTTCTTTTATCCCCGAACCTGATGGTAACCATCAAGACAGTGGTGATGATATTCAACCCGAACTAAATCAACGTGACAATGATGTTGATGATGAAGGTGACAAGGAAGGTGAGGATGAATCCACCAAAGAAGAAGAAGAACAAGAAGATCTTGCGGAAATAACGAGGGTAATGATTATGCCGTTCAAGTGAACATCCTAAAGATAATGAGGGTTATGGTAATGTCGTTGAGGGTAAGGGCAAGGTGAAGAATAAATCGAGGGAGAGTGGTGCGCACCTTCCCACACTACACCTCATGCTAGAGGGGGGACCTCATGGTTTACCCGCGTATGGTGGAAAAGTTCTCTTTGGTTACAATGATTCGTAGGCTTGTACCATCTACTCCACCTTGGTAATGTTAATGCCAACTTATTTTGTGTTTCATTGTGTTAATATCTTTGGTTAGATGTTATTATATCTCATTTTGTTTCCATCTTTCTGGATCATAAGAATGCCACATGTCTTCTTAGGCGCCAAACAAATTATTTTAATACGAGGAATTGGGATTTTGAAAAGGAATGTGAAGGGATGAAAAATTGTTATAAACTCTGGTTTGTATGGTGCTGTAAAGAATCGGTTGTGAACTATGAGGTAAACACAGTTTCGGCATTCTACGAGAGGTATTATCCGGAAAGAGACACCATGTTGTTTATATTCGGAGAGATGGCGATCATTCCCGACGATGCTCAACAGATTCTGGAACTCTCAATTGACGGGAAGTCCACCAACGATGGGTACACCATGAGACTTGATTTTACCAAGATTGATGAATTGTGCAAGAACTTGTTTAATTGGACTCCTGCGGAAATTGACTATTTCTTTATGAATGATCTAAAAACCAAAAAAGAAAGAGGGAGAGCAACCTTGTGAACTTGAGGAAAAGGTATAAAGGAACCCATGCTAAAGAAAAATCCAAAGGTGGGATTTTGGATGAGAAGGAAGTCAAAGCTTCCGCAGCGGCTTATCTATTATACGTCTTAGCCATTTGTATATTTCCCTCTTCTGCCAGGAACAGGGTGAATGCGAACTTCTTGCATCTATTGGATCCTTTGGATGAGATGACAGAATATTCGTGGGGTACCGCAGTTGTGTCACACTTAAACACCAAGCTGAGAAAGGCATCAAGAAGCCACACCTCCCAATTCAATGGCAACACATCTCTATTGCAGGTAATGAAGCATTTTGTTTTTTACTTTTAAGTGTCAAATTCTAGATAACATCATCGATTTATATATATATGTATGTATGTATGTATGTATGTATGTATGTATGTTTCATTGATGTTTGCATAGGTGTGGATATATGAACATTTCCCGAAATTGATGGAAGGCCATGGGAATTGGAAAACCAACGGCAAGTGGAAACCGGGAATGCCGAGAGGGCACAGGTATATCTTCACTAGGGATTAAGACAGGGGGAAGAAAGGTTGGCTTCTAACAGTCCGAGAGAGGTTGGACAACATAACGGTAAGTGATGTAGTCTTTGACCCCTACAGAGGATAGAGAGAAGGGTTCAAGGGCGACAATGTGTAAATACGATGACCATTTGTTTCACCCCCTTGGACACACAATGCATGCCCCAGCGAGATTCATGCGACAACTTGGGTATATACAAAAAAGCCCCGAAGAAGGGGGAGAAACAGATCATGACATTACAGATTTCCCAGTTTCCGTCAATGCAAGCCACATTGACACAAAAGCAATTACGGTTGTTTACAAAAAAAATACCATCGGTTGATCAGTGGAACGAACGACATAAGTATACAGTAGAAAGATTACACCGAATGGTACAACCGTTGGAGTCACGGCCGTCTAATATGTACGGAACAAGTTGTCCAGTGTGGTCGTGGCAAAGGAAAACAAATCACTACTGCACCTTCTGTTGATGATTCTTCCTTATACAAGTTATGCGTAAGTTTTTTTGCCTCTCTTTTGTTGTTTAAATTGTATACCAAATTTATATCGGTATGACTTATGTGGTATTCTTTAAAATAGATGGAGCGTTTGGAAGTTTTGCTGAAGCCACTGACAAACAAGGTGGACCGTGGAGAGGGCATGTCTCCTACATAACTAAGCCTTCATATTGATCACCTAAGACACTTAGATGTTCCTGATGCTACCAACATGTTTAAAAAATTAGTCAATGCAAAAAAAAAAAGAGTTTGTCCTTCAACTACTACCACTCAAGAGAGTCAGCGAGGAGAAACTTCCAAAAGAGCTCGTGCCAAGGGTCGTGGTCGTGGCGAAGGTGAGGGGAGTGATTGATTTACAAAACCGTCGTTCTTGGTTTTCACAAAAACAATTTCAATTACTTTTATGCAATGTGTGTAAGATGATATTATGGTTTGGTATGTTTATTTTGGATTTTGTCATGGTTTCTTCCTCATGACACTTAAGATGTTTGGACCAAGCTTAGTTTAAAAAGAAGTTTGAATTTTTTTGAAATTGTTTAATATCCAAAAATCACCAGGGTTCAGGGAATTCCTTGCCGATTTCAGTATAATTTGCAGGTTCCCAAAACCTGGATATAAATTTGAAACTCGTCAAGGAGTTTCAAATTTCCTCGACGATTTATAAAATTTATAAGAATTTTGAAAGTGTATTATTTCTTACACTCGGTCTACACTCCATAACGACTAGTTTTTTGAAAAAATATATCCGTTGGGAACTTATCTACATAAAGAGAACCTTTCATCCCAAACAATCATTCCAATCAATCAAGTTTATTTTTGGTTTTTTTTCATTTTTACAATGTCAAGTGCATCATCAAAAACCGCAAAGCGAACTCGATTAACACAAGATATTCAAGATAGTCCTCCTCCGGCATCTCCTCCTCGAAGATATCAATATCGGAGCTTCATTGAGAAAATAGTTGATGAATACTATTATGATTACCCTGCGTCTCAAAAACCATTATCTCCTCCTCGATCAACACGAAAGAAACCAAGTTGTGCTCCATTTATTGGCATGAAGATCATTGTTTTTGTAGATATTTCATGTTGTACTATCCAAAACCGGCTGAAATAAAACGGAGTCGTTTTGGGGTCAATTGGGGACTATTGTGGAATTACGTTAAAGAATCCTTCGACGAATAATGTACCCAATTTGAACGAGATGTAAATGGGTTGTCGGCGCGATGGAATATAATACACAAAAACATCGACGAATTTATGCACTTGGGGAGATTGATCCGAGATATTTTTAAGGAAGATATCGATGATGAAATTCTGGCTAGGACATTGAAGGAATGGGCTCCATGGAAAGGAAAGAACTTCGAGTTCGAACAACATTACCGTCTCCTTAACACTTTTCTTAATAATTGTTATAATAAATAGTAAGTGTCTTCATGTAAGATCAATTGTAATTAACTATGTAATGCTTTGATTTTTATTAGTTTTTATGTAATGCATCTTATCTCGTTTTGAATAATACTGGTTTTCCTAGATTGCTGCTCAAATTATTAACACCAACTCATCAAGGTAAGAACAAAATCCTTGACGATTTGTATCTTTTCGTAAATTATCGTCACGCATTTTGCCTAAAACCATTACGATTTTCCCTAAAATTTGGACACAAACCATGTTTTTGGAGATCCGATGTCGTCATGGTCTGGTTGGCTAACTTGACGATCAATTCAGTAACTTTGTTATCCAATTTTTTCCAAAGAATAAATCGTCAAGCTAATATTAAAAATCATGCCGACTTCTTTCAAAAGCAGTACGAATGTTTTTAAAAATCGGTGTTTCCTTGATGATTTATCATTACGTATGTAATTTTTATGACGATTTTCACAAGAAGGTTTATTTCCAAAATGGTTTATTTCATTAACATAAGGTAGAAAACCACATTACATCATTACATTTCTAGTAGGAAAGCACATTGCACCATTTATTTTCTAAAGAACACCACCTAGTATGCGTCGTCGCTAAATTCACACATAATATAATCGGACATGAACTTTGGATCACGTTTGTTCAACACTTTCAAACACTCCCCGAACATCCACGCACATTCACCGTTACGAATTTCCCATAAGGCATTGATTCTTTCTTTCTAGAGGTGAATGAGTGACATGTTAGATTAACATACACAAAATTTCCTTAGCAAATTTTAAGAAACTAGATAACTACCCACCTTGAATTTGCGAAAAGATTGAGGATAGTGTCCGTCAACGATTTCCACAATCTTGATATACCCGATGATATCCCTTTTGATACGTTCAAAGCGGAAAGCAAGATGTGTCCATTTGCGCCGCTTATAATTGTCGTAGTGTTGTTACCTTAACCCTCTTCCAAAACATAGTGTACATTTCATATGGTCTTTCAATGAATGCCCTAACGAATGACTTCACAAGCTCTACATCCTCGCTCTCTTCCCATACTCCATTACCACTACAAGAAAAACCATGTTTAGTGAGAAATTTTGTTATCGCAAAACCTCGTTTTTTTGTCTCTAATAATTTTCAGTGATGAAAATATTTTTGTCCCCTTGTGGTCGGTAAATCCTCCTCGTTGAAAATATTTGGCGACAAAAAAATCAGTCTGTCACAAATTATAATTTCAATGACAATTTCTTTTTTGCCACTGAAAATAAAATTGGTGACTACACAAATTTCTTATAGAACACATTTACCAGCAAACATATTTGTCTGTAGATGACAATTTCAGTGACGACAAAAACATCACGAATTACATCTTTAACGATGGAATATACTTTGGTAGTAAATAAATTTGTTTGCAAAAATGATTTTTTTCTTTTTTGTTTTGAATATTTTGACATGCAATATTTTATTATTATTATCTATATCTATTATACTTACAAAACAGAAGTGTTTTCTGAGTCACGGGACGGTCAGGATACATTTCAGTTTGTTTAAGTGGTGGTTAGGATTTTTCCATCCTGTCCGGTGTAATTTCTTAAGATTAATCCAACGGTTTTCCACATTTAACGTCGACGTGTGCATAATTAATCCATACCCTACCGACCCACGCATTCAATTCCCTTATTTCCTCTCACTATTTCCATTAAAGTATGACCGTAACTTCGCTTCA
>JAJJMA010321940.1:0-20108 GCA_023529015.1 Papaver nudicaule
CCACCCTATTGGATATTTACACCAAGATATTTCCCTGGCCTATCACTCACATAATCCTACAGATCGCAACCACTAATCTCTGGAGCTGACCGCCCCTGTACTGGGAACTGATTAGACTTCAGGTTTTGTTTGGTCTATCAAGTTCTAATAACTAAGGACTCAGATGTACTGGAGAACTGTGGAGGCTGTTACCCATCTCCTTTTTTTGTTTTGTTTTGTCGATGCTTGAAGATTGCAGCAATGAGGGGGAAAGCTTACAGGTAAGTCAAATGAAGTACAGAGTGCATTTACATTTCAGTGCTCTTCTACAGAACATCTCAATTTGAGGCTCACAAATCCAGGTCTGCAATTTCCTTACAATTTTCCTCCCCGCCATTCCTTTTATCAATTTGAGTTTTGCTTTCCAATTAGCTGTAAATTTGTTTTCCCTTGGCACTTGCTTTCGTAGTTAATACTGATTGGAAGTATCTGACTGCTCATGGGGGAAGTTTTTGCTTCACAAAAGGTGTGTTTTCTTTTCTTATTATTTTGGTCATGCTTCCTACAAGCTACTCTATTAAGACAAGAAAGCCCTATCAAACCAGTTTGATGTTCCCATCGTGTCTTTGTTTGTCTGAGTAAGTTTGTTACATTGGTTGTGTAGATACAGGTTTGATTAATTGCACTGGAAGCATGCTCAAAGGGCGAGCAAAAGTAAAAAAATGACATGGGTTTAATTACATGGTATGTGTTTAATTTTTAAACCATTGATAATAAGAATCATGATGGTAGCTTCATTTCCATATTGATTGGTTGTTAAAAAAATGGCAATTGCAATGTTAAGAAGCCTTACTTAGTCTGATTTATTTGAATTCAGAAACAATGTTGCGATAGAAAAATTTAGCCACAAAATGTCAGTTTTTGCAAATTCAGGCCTTTAACTTGATCTGCCAGGTGAACTGACTGTTTTTATTCTTTAAGAACGGGATTATGTGGATATACCCTTTCAAGAACAAAATCAGCCTGCAGGTATGTTGTATCTTATACCATTTCAATGTCTGAATAATATTTTTTGATAGCCTTGGTGTGTGTATTAACTCGAACAGTCCACAGTGCCCTATATACGTAGACCATCATAAGTTATCCTGGCCTATGACATTCTGTAAAATGAAGCCACATCAAAACTAAAGAAAAAGTAAATGGATTTGCGGGAATCAGAGTTGACTCAATAAGAGTCGCATACTTACATGGACAAATTGCAACAAACAATTAAGTTATCTTAAGAGTCTGGCTTAATTTAGTTTACCTTCCAGACTTTTGATATTACAGAATAATAGCATCAATATAGTCGATCAAGATACCTACAGACTATCTGGAGCTGTAATATCAGTGGTTGTGATCTGTAGAATTTTGTGAGTGAAGCCAGGGAGATATCAGGTCTGCATAATCTAGCCAACCTCATCTATGTACACATTTGAAGGTAATTATCTTATTTTGTCTCTTGATTTTCTTATTCGCATGGCTTTTTTGGTTTTAATCCTGCCATGGGCCATGGCTTAGACTATTCTTAATCTCGCCCATTCGATTGTAAGTACTTGATCTGTTTTGATTCACTAGGTTGAGCAATGAGTTATTTTGAGAATTGATTGTCAAAGTTTTGTTTGATTTACTTGGTTGGATCTGATTTTTGTTTGATTGTGCGAATTCTTTTGTTTGGGAAAGTTAGGGGCTAGGGTTAGAGACACTTCAATTTAAGAACAAAGTTATTAGAATTGAAATTGGAAATTCAGTTTGCCCTGACATATGTTACTGGATTAATGAGGTATAGAGCGAGAATTTTACTTTGTTTGATGCACTCAGTTTGGCTTTGAATGTGTCTGCAAATTTGATTCCATGTTCACATATTCGGTAAAAAATGAGTGTAATTACATCTATAATTGTTTGCGAGGCGAGATGTGATATCTGTGGTTTATTTTTTCTTCTATTTTTTTCTTCCAGGTGTGTATGGCTATTTTTGGTGGATTACTTTTTATGTGTATATAGCTAATTCAGATGTTATCTCCTTCCCTTACAAGAATGTTTAGCTTTTTCTTAACGTCAAAATACTATTGTGTCGGTTCATATGCAAGCCAACCGTATATATTCGGGATAGCCAGATGTAACGCACAAAAAATTTGTGCCGGTTTGTTTATAGACTTCTGTCACCATTGCTTCGCAGACTTTTGTCCACTTAGAAAAGCCTTTTATAGATGCTCAAAGCTGTGTACAAAAGTAGTTGCTTCAGTTATGAGCTTAGATTGGCTTTAACTCATTTCTTAATTTGTAACATTTTTTCCCCTGTTTGGATTGTCACGAGTGTTTTTGTTTGATACACTCAGTTTGGCTTTGAATGTGTCTGCAAATTTGATCCTATGTTTACATATTCAATCAGAAGCGAGTGTAATTACATCTATAATTGTTTGTGCGGCGAGATGTGATATGTGTTTTTTTTTCCTTCTATTCTTTTTTTTCAGGTCTGTACGGCTATTTGTGGTGGATCTCTAACTACGAAGTTGTCTATAGCTGAGTCATATGTAATCTCCAGAATGTTTAGCTTTTTCTTAGCGTCATAGTATCAATTGTGTCGCTTCTTATGCAAGCCAACCACATATTATGTCGAGTGTTCATGAAGGTTTTGTAGATTAGCCAGATGTAGCTCGCAAATAAAATGTGTCGGTTGTTTATTGACCTTAGTAACCATTTTATGCTTAGCAGACTTTTGTCCAGTCAGAAGAGCCCTTTATAGACTCTAAAAGTTATGAGCTTAGGTTGGCTTTAACTCTTTTCTCAATTTGCAACATTTTTTCCTGTTGCGAGATGTAATATTTGTTTTTTTTTTCTTCTATTTTTTTTCCAGATGTGTGTGGCTATTTGTTGTGAATCTCTAACTACGTAGGTGTGTATAGCTGATTCAAATGTTATCTCCTTCCCTTTCAAGAATGTTCATCTTTTTCTTAATGTCAAAATAACTATGGTATCTATTCGTATGCAAGCCAATCACATATATTTGGAGTAGCCAGATGTAGCTAGCGCACAAACATATATTCTGAAAGATGAGTAAGGTTGTGGGAGTTTTCTCAGGGCTAGATCTTCCAGAGCCTTTTGTGTCAATGTATAAGATTAAGGTTCTCTTCATTTCATAGCTCTGTGCAACCACTTCTCATGGGTTGGGATCATAACCTGTGTCGGGTTTAGTCATAATAAAACTACTACCATGAATTGACTTGGCAGGAGTGTTTACTATTACTCATGCCGTGAGGCAGGATTTTGATGGAGTCATCATTCTTCATGTCAACAAGGAGATTATGGTATGTAAACGTCTTTGCTGTGTTTTTGGAGTCATCATTCTTTAAAAGTCTCACCTAAACTCTTTAGACTTAATAGAATGAAGCCGGGAAAACAAACAACTACTATAATTTCTTCATTATATATTGAGATATTCTTCAAAATTAAAGCGCAAATAAAGAGAATTTTTGCCTGTATGTCAATACTTAGCTCTTAAATTGAACGTTTAGAAGCATTTGGTGCATTTCGACCAGTTCAAAACAATTTCTGATTATTAGATACTAAATTCGTGATGTATTAGGAAAATATACTTCCCAAAAGCTTACAATGTTGTTATTACTGTGTGGAAAGATGAATCTTGCTCATTTTGCTGGTGTCACTGCAACTATAATTGAATCATCAACAACAAGTTTTTGTTATCCATGAAAGCTCGGTCACCAAATTATTAAGCTTTGAACACTACCTTATTAATCTGCCTTGAATCTTGCATTGTTTCTCTACGTTTTTTTGTGGAATATAGTGGTTTCGTTCAAGTCCAAATGCTCTCTTCTCTTAATTGGTCTTTACATTCAAATGCAAGAAATTTCCAGTTATGTAAAAAAATTTTGTATCACACTTTGGACTGATTGATAGTGTATGCAAATGTCATTTTATTTTGCATCTTCGGTTCTTAACCGTGGATTCCGTATATAGGTTTTATTTGAGTTCAAATGTTTGATGCATTCATGGACAATTTTATTTGTTTCAAATTTTAGGAAAGTAAGTTTTTGAAGTTCTTGGGTTTTTGTGGATGATTGTCATGGTGTCATGGAAGCTGCAGCAACAATGGTTATTGCACTCACTATAATCAGACATCCACTGTATATTTGGATCAAATACAAAAACCCAGTTTGCATCAAGCACAAAAACCCAGTTTTATTATAAATCTACCTTGGATCTTGCATTGTTTCTCTACGTTTCTTTGTGTAATATAGGTACCCTAGACTGTCCAAATGCTCTCTTCTCTTAATTGGTCTTTACATTCTTACTTTTCAAATGCAAGAAATTTCCAGTTATGTAAAAATTTTCTGTATTACACTTTGGAGTGATTGATAGTGTATGCAAATGTCATTTTATGTATCGTTCTTTCATTTGTCTACTCTTATTTGAAGTATTCTCATCTATTCTTTTTCAGGGAAGACCAATTTGTCATGGAAGTGGATGTTGTTTTTTGTGATATTTCCTAAATTTTCCAGCTCAGATATCTTTAGAGAGAAGTTATAGGGATTTCTGTTGGAGGAGACCTACTGGGAGGCGGGAGTCGATGATCTGGAGTTGCTATATGGCCAACAATGGTAGTCGGTAAGAATTCTCAATCACGAATGCGCTCTTCTTAAAACAAGATACTATTTTGTGTATTGTTGAGTAATTTTGTTAGAGTCATCCTCTTGGACATTCTAAACTTGATTGTTCAGAGAGCCCTATAAAAATAGGATTTTATTTTGCTTTCATTATTCCGTCACACATCAAGAGTGCAGAATGATCAACTATATTCATTTCAGAAAAGTTTAAAGAACTAAAAAGAAAAGAGGAACTGTACGTGAGACCACAAAATACCATTAGTGATTCTCGGTAAGTTAATCAAGAGTGATTCTTTCAGTTTTTGGGGCCTGCTATACCCATCTCTGGCCTCTAGATGCTAAAGCCTAAAATACTTAGCATGTTGTATCTGTAATATCAACATTTGAAGTAAGTGGGGGATTTTTAATGCTGGGTTTTACTGGGCCGTACTACTAATTACGGTACTTATGCACATGAAAAGTCTACGAACTGATGGATTCATATGTGCGATATTGCTCCATCAACACCCACTTCAACCATGTACTCCTTGCAAGGAAACATGGGTAAAAAGAATAAAGTAGATCTACGGGGGCTGAATTGTGAATTGTTAATGATATACACTTTCACGGTCTATGGGTTATTTATGGTGTGCTCTTATATTAAGTTATGTTGGTTAAGTTTATATATATATATATATATATATATTTTTTTTTTCAGGGACTCGCAAGATTGCCTTACATCCAATACATAGGATTTTGGAGGTCTGGGGAAAAGGCTATTGGATGTTTTGCAACAGCCAGCCGCCAGTAACTTAAATATATGCAGTGGGTGATTGTCATTCCTCTGTATCTAATCATCCCACTGTGTTATTGGTGGTTAACAAGTCACATAAGGTAAAGCTTGGCCATAACAACGATGAAAATATGGGGTTAGTGTTATTGCAACAGATTCTAATTCTGAAAATAGAGGGAACAATGAAACATTATCATGTACCAAATTGTTACTTATTTCATGCATCTTCTCAATAACATGTACTGGGGTAGTTGGATCGGTGTCAATGAGATTTATATAGGTTCAATTCTCACTATTTTGATGATAAGTGTCATTTGTGTTCAGTTACAAAGATCTTAAAGGTTCTTTATGTTTTGTTCATTTTTCTAGATTATAATACTCTAATGTTGTGTATTTTCAATAGGTTTTATATGAGTGTTTTGAGCTATAAATTCATTTTCTTCTTTTTTATATTCTGAATTCAGACACGGATTAGTGGTGGTTCGTATATTTTCCTTAAGCTTCACTAATTTGTTGTCCATACACCTATTGGTGAAACCAAATGATTCTTTGAGATATGATGCATGTGTATGGTTGATTCTTTCGCCTAACGACAGTAAAAAATTACTGTGGAAACTACAAATTATTTAAGTTGTGTGATTTGGAGTTCATAGTAGTATTCACATTATTAATAGATGTTGTAAGCATCCACAATCTCGATCAATAACGATTAAGAAGGTGATAACAAATTAACACGGTGCGGCCAAGAGAAGAAACCAATAAATTTTATATTTTTGGTTATGGGGAAGTTGATTTTGATTTTGAATTAAACAACACCAGTGGAGTTTAATATACAAAAATTGTACAAGAATAGAATAGGAAAATAGATCTATGTCTTCAACAACCAAAATCCCGTGCCATCATGGCACGGGTCATGCCCTAGTTTAATTACATTAACTGGATTACCCATGATTGAGTATAAATTTTATCTGATAATCATAATAGGTACATTAAAATCAAAGTTAATGGTCTAATTCGCACATTAATATCAAATCGCTGATAAATATGAACAAGCATTGGAAGGCAAGTACGAAACTAATTAGTACACCTTATTAGACCATTAACGTGAAATCTAGTAGTAAGACAACGATGAAACTATCAATTCAATTTACCTCTGATCTTTTATGCATTAACCGGTCGCATTTAGAAGTATTTTCGTGGATTTTCCTTTTCTTTAGTTTGAAATTTATTTTAATCCCACCCATGATTATAGACCGGTACCACCGCAGACTACATGGACTATTACTGAAGTAAGTAGTAGATCAATTTCCTCCGGCATATAAACTTAATTTTGTTTTCGATGGTAAAGTGAAGAGATACTAGCATCAAAGTGCCAATGCTAGAACCCAACCAAAAAGGACCTCCCTGCGAAATGAGAATCCCTATAAATGAACTAATTTAAGATACATTTCATGAATCGTGACCATAATCAGTTAGTTTTACTCATTCATCTATTACGAACCAAAAATCACAGTGTAAGCATGACAGGCGTAGCATGAAAATGCATGAAAATGTGTTCAATGAAACACTCATGCACTTGCTAGGTTTCCATCCACAAATATACATACACCATTCTTCCGTTCTCTATGAATATGATTACTTGATAGTGATGCGTTTTTTTTCTGTCTATTGAGTGGTTGCTTATGGGTTAAAAGTTGAGATGCTGGAGTATACTAAAGTTTAGATAAATACGTACTATCCATAATTAGTGTGATTAGTGAATTGAATGTCTTATTTAGGATGACTACCCAATGGAGAGTTTCAGTGGTAGCAAAATAGAGCACCAATCGAAAGATGACTACATTGATGGTATTTGCATATTCCACTACAACTTGATTACAGGAAGTATGTCATTTGCAAATGTGTTGTTCAAGTCTGATGTAACATAAATGATTTCATTTTTCTAACAACTTGAATTGTCACAATCTCCATATACATACCGTTAGATCTACTAGATTATAAAGATGAATCAAATATTATATTTGCTTCTTGCAACCACTCCTTGCCTTGAATGAAAGAATCCACTGTAAACCTCCCTGCTTCATCAGGTGTAATAGTGGGCTTGTATCCAGTCCAGTTCACTCTCCGTTCCACACCCGCCCCAGGCCCAGTATTCAAATACTCGCCGTAGAAAATCGTGTTTGGTGGCTCAACGTTGGATACCCATGGAAGCCAACCTACTGGTTCGACCACTGCATCTATCTCAGTCTGCATGATCACCGTCGTCGAGAAATCCTTCCACGGCCGTCCTAGATACGTCCTAAGACTAACAACACCAAATGGCTTGATAGTGCACTTTTGTATCGATATCCCCGTGTTCTGATTCGGATCTTTCTTTCCTTGTGCTGTAATCGTGTTGAATTGGTTTGCCATCGGCTGTCTCGGTTGGATTAGACAATTTTGCAGAACGACTGCCGAGTTTCCGAAAATGAAATCGATAGTTCCAGTAATATCACAGTCACGGTAGAACTGTCTGTTAGAATGCGCGTACAATGTGTCCTGGTAACCATCGAACGAGCATTGGTAGAACACCGAACGGTCCGACCCAGACCGTAGAGCTACGGCTTGATGTTTGGTAGGACCGGCCGTGTTCTCAAACCTTATGCCTTTTGCTATGAATCCTCTTCCAGTAACAACTGCATGAAAACACACCAGTAATAATGTCAATATAAGCAGATAAAAACATGCAGAGTAATATGGTCAGATACACGTAAAATTTTCGGCTGGCGAGTGTTCCGATAGGTCCCACCTTAAGGTACATGGCATGATCTTACGAGCATTTATGCAAACTTCAGACCGAAGTTATGATAGCTGATCATGATCATTCATGTTCACTTTGGGAAGACAAACACAACTGTTTTTTTCACAAACTCGATGTAAAATGAGCCTAACTGCCACCATGTTTCTAGGACTACAGTGTTTCAATGTCCCATCCTTAAATCACGCATTGAATGTGGACTTTCTATAATGAATCAGGAATGATTCAGGTCCGACCCACTTTATCACAACCGACCATGTTAAGTGGGTCAAACCTTATCATCATCATCAAACTAACTGTCTGATCGTTGACTACGCTTTTATCAAAACACTGTTAGCCGTCCATCACGTTTACTGTGGGCCCATACAAACATCATGCATGCTAAAATGTTATTTCTGTGCCCATCTATCAGTGATAGCGAGCGATTCCTGGCCAAATGACCCATGGAAGCCGATAATCTGAAGGCAAAATTTTTCTACGTAGCCAAAAACCCAAATAAAAAAACTGGCGTTATTGGGTCTGATTAAAAAGTTTTGGGGCTGATTATTTTAGCTACCGAATATAAATTCATGAAGCTACCGAGTAGTGTAAATAAAAACATTAACACTACTCGGTAGCTTTCTCCGTACCGAATATAAATCAGCCCCAAAACTTTTTAATCAGCCCCAATGACGTGAGGATAAAAAACTTGGGAAGTGTAGTTTCTTTAGAAAATGAATAAAACTGGATTTTGGTGCCGACCCAGCAATGCAGGCAACTGAACACCCTTACCTTAAGCTCCCTCCGACCCTGCATTGGAGTTAAACTTTTCCGGCATTGGCCGGAATAGAATGGTCCATAATTCTTGCCTGGTCTAGCAGTCATTTTGTAGTTCTCATTTTATGCCAAGGCCTTAAATCATGCACTATAGGTGTAATGATTTTGACATGCTATAGCCTATATAGGGGTTTGGAGACACGACAAAATTACAGAGAGGCAGGTGGGATCTCTGTAGCAATCAGTGACCCTACATCTTAAGTACTACTGGGGCCCACAAGGCCCACAAGACAATTGCATGAGAATCCAATGGCATTTTAGTATTGAGTGACCGGAAAAAGTAGGATAAAATGATGAGGGAGCTTACCGAAAGTTGCCGTGGAGAAAGTAGGTGTCCCGTCGATGTTGTTCAAGCTACCACTGACGATGGTTTTGTCTTTACCATCGCCATACATCATGATATTCCAGTGCCCCTTATCAATAACCACATTCTCAATGTATTTCCCAGCTTTTACATGGATCACGATCCTTGTTTCGTTTTTCTTCTTTACCGTCAAAATTGCCTCTTGAATCGTCAGAAAATCACCACTGCCGTCTTTGGCAACCGTCAGATCTGGTTTGATCAGGTTCTGATCGTCCTGGAGTAATCTCCTGTCTCTTGGGTTAACCCATTCAGGAAACCGTTTCACTGAGTTGACTCGGTGGTGTTGTGGTTGGTGTTGATGGCTCAGTAGTTTTCTGTGAATCGGTATCTTGAATTTCTCGAGAATGGGTATGATCTTGGTGACAATTGCTAAGCTGTTGCTGGTGAACTCGGTTGAATTCTTCATTGCTGATTTGACTCGTTCGTGAATCGGTGAGCTCGTGTTCATTTCCATCAGACCGTCCAGACATGTTTCTTGATCAGTGATTGCACTACTCAACCAAGTCTTGATGTTTTCAATCCTGGCCGTGGCTAACATATCCTTATCAGGACCCTCATCTTTGATTGACGATATAGATGAGTTCAGTTCATCAATCGCGTCATCAAACAACGATTTGCAGTCAAGTAACGCGTTCTTGACTCGTCGATCCACACCGTTGATCTTCTTGGAAATGATATTATCCGGCAGAGAAGTAAGTCCTGAGAGTTCCTTAACCGTTGCTTTAAGTGATAACAAGAACAACTCCTTCGGATCAGCAGTATCTGATGATCCATTATGCATGGAAGAGATACTACTGAAGCAAGAATCAGGGTACTGTGTAACACTACAAACGGCTTTGATGGATTGAGACAAACTCAACGGTTTAGATGCTGGTGAAGGTGATGATTCAGTGTTTTTCTTCTTCATCAAAACCCCTGCAACAGCTGCAATTACCACTATGAGCAAGATGACAGTGGAAATGGTGATGATGGTTATCCGGCGTCGTGTTTTTCGACGGAATGCCCGTTCTTCGGCTTCGTCTACCTTGCCGTAGCCTTTGAAAGAATTCATGGAATCCATTGGTGATGTATCAGAGATGAAATGGTTTTTGTTTTGTGAGGTTTTGAGAGGAGTATATGAGGTTTTTTTTTGGAAGGAAGAAGTGGCTTTATTATCTGTAGTGGGTTGGTCTTTTATAGTGGTCTGCTACGAGTGAAGATTAGTTAGAGTGGATTTTTGCTTAATTAATTGGGATTAAGTTAATGCTGGAAAACGAGTACTTAAGACTAGGTAGTTGGATAGGGAAACTTGGGAATAGGAGTGGTGGTTGTTTTTTTCACTTGTGGATTATGATATTTGCCACACCCTTCACTGGATAAAGGCCACATTGGAAGTCGGTTCACTGGAATGGAATGGAATGAGTAGCCAAGGAAAGTGCACAACAACAATAAGTCTCACACTGGCATGTGGTTTTCTCTAGACGACCATACCTTGATGATGACAACAACAACACCATTAAAGTGTCCCAACATATGCACATAATTTGTTTCTACCTTGAGTTGTTCGTTAGTCTGTCTGTCTGTCTCTGGCCCCATGGCCTGGCCAGGCTAGCTTGATATTTTGCTTTCAATGTGAACAAATGACGATATCTATCTATCTATGTAGGTGTAGCTGGACTGTTGAGGAGGAGACAAATACCAAACCTAGCTAGATAAGATGACTACTTCATCATGCATGCAGTTGTTTCTTTGTGCATTTTTCTTCCCATAAACGCGCTTACGCTTTACAGAATGTTTCCCAAACCGAAAACTCTAGATGTAGAGCTAAATAGTGTCGTAGAGATTTTGTAGAGATGTGATCCGATGGTGTAGAGCGAAAAGAGTTAATCTAATGGTGGACCCCCCTGCAGATCCGATGGTGTGGGTGGTGCCACCTCACGCTCTACAACACTATTACGCTCTACATCTCTACACCAAGGGGCTCAAACCGCGTCACTTCTATCTCTCATGTAGCAGCAGCAAATGGGACCATATTTTGCAAATATATACAAGTTCAAAGGCTCATAGCTAACAAAAAAAATGGGCAAATTTATAAAGTGACCAGAAAAAATATGGCTAATTAATATGTCGGCCGTTTTTTAAAACAGTTTTACAAAATGACCAAACCATTAAAATTTCCGTCTGGGCCCACCTATCCAGTCAACCCCATTGACTGGGTCAAGATTCCCTATGCAATTTACCTTTCTATCCCTTCCTATCCCTACCACTAAAAACACAAAAAACCTAACGAAAAATCATTTCGTTTCTTCTTTCTTCTTTCTTCCTCGTCCTTTCCATTAGAACACAGCAGTAGATAGCTAGGGAAGAGTGGTGAGAAAAATCCAAGAGTTTGTGAAGGTTAGGGTTTCTGGTTAGTGTGGTTAGAAGATTTACTGGTACACTAGAAGGTTTTATGAACTCGAATCGAAGAAAATCAAATCGAAGCCCTAATTTCAGTTGATGGAAAGGTTGGAGAAACTCAAATCGAGCATCAATGGGTCTTCGAAGAGAGTAAATATTGTGAACCCATGCTTTATTTATCATTGTTTTGCTTATATTACATGTTTAATTGTGTTGATTTTAGAGTTTGAATTAGAAATTAAATTTAGGGTTCTTAAAAGTTGGGGGTTTTCTGATTTTGGGTGAAATTAGGGTTATGAACAGGGTTACAGAGAGTTTACAAACTACAAGTTGGCTGGGTGAAATTAGGGTTATGATGCTTGTAATGTGATTATATATACAGACTTTAGGTTATTTATATTGATGGCAGAGGAGGTAGAGGCAGAGGAGCTACTGCTACAACTGCACCACCATCACAACAAGGAAGGGGCAGAGGAATAGGCAGAGCTGCTGCTTCTACAACTGCACCACCACAATGAGGTAGTTATAATGTTGTGTTTCTGCAGGTCTTGCAAAACCATGTCCTGTGATTGAAGCGTTTGGAGACTAGTTTTAATATCATCTTTGTATGACTTTGTTCTGTCTCTCACTTGTGTGGAGATGCAATGTGTGTTGCAGCTTGTTCTGCAAATCGATTTATTCTCTTATTTTGAAGTCTGAGTGAAATGATAACTTCTAATTTATTTTCTGCAGGTAGATTTGTGTAGTCGTTGCTGACTTTGGGACATGTTGCAGAGAACAAACAAGCTAACTTTGGAGATGTTGGATGGACTTTGTTTTCGGTGTGGGAAGATATAATTTGGATAGGTCGGCTACTTTGTTACATCTATCATATGTTCTTCTCAATTTGTATAGAGTCTGTAGACTGTAGGCTAATTTGTATAGAGTTTGTAGACTAATCTGCATAAAGTCTATGAACTAATGTCAAGTATAGTAGAGTCTGTAGACAAAATCTTCTTGACTGTATAGCGCTCCATTCAGCTTTCCAGATGAGAAGTTCTCTATTTTAATCTCTTCAGGTGCACCATTTGGTACTGCTTGTTGTTCTGGATCCCATGGTTGACTTAACATTCTCACTTCACCAATCTCTGTCGACCTGAAATTTTGCACTGGTTGTTGTACTAGTACTGGTTGGGGTGGTTGTCTTTGCTGTTCAAGCAATTGTTGTGGTTGATGTTTTTGTTTCTCTATATGAGACTCCACAAATGCAAGCTGCTGCTGCTGCTGATTTAGTAGTTGTAGGTGCTGCTGTGCCTGTTGCCACAGAACTTGCTTCAACTGTTTTTGCTGTTCCTTTATATGAATTTCCACAGGTGCAGCCCATGGATGTATTTCTTTCATCACAGTAGTAAGCTCCACAAGTCCAAGCTCTGATTGTGCTGTTTTTCGATGTGGCAGGAAGGAGATTTGTTGGTGGTTGTTGCCTCATTGGTATGGAGATTCAGATGAGCGGAGTTTCTGCACGCCGGATAAAGGAACACTCTTGAGGTGAGTTTCCTAATTTAAATCACCTGTATTTCTATAAACTACCACCAGCCGGTCCTTCACAGAACAAATTCTATTATCTCTTCTTTCTCTGTGTAACTTCTGAATACATCTTGAATTTGTTTCTCTGGTCATCAAGAAAAGTGTTTCAACTTGAAACAGAAGAGAAGACCCTGTTTTACCAAATCATCGAAAGAGAAGATGATGATTCAAAAAGCTGAGAAGAAAATCACTGCACTGCGTCCAAGGAAGGTTATCACTGCAAACCGGGGCTCTCTTAATTTTCTGGATTTTTTGTGGTGGGTTTAATGGTTACCTACTGTATTTAGGTTTTTTGTAATGAAATTGTTGTTCTAATGTTACTTTTAGCTGGAAAAAATATCAATTTTGAACATCGGTTTTGGTTGTTACTTAAGATTTGACCAACGTTTTGTTTGGAACTCATGAAAACTCTGTTCTTCAAGAAAAATTAGGGAAGAAGATGAACAGTGATTGAAACAGTTTGAAGGACCTAACTGTCTTTTTCCATGTGGGTTAACTGACATCTAGTGGGTGAACTTCCGTTACCCGTTTTTTGAAAAAAACGGGACGGAAAAGGTCAATGTCGGCCATTTTGTAAAAGTGTTTCAAAAAATGGCCACTTTGATAATTAGCCATATTTTTTCTGGTCATTTTAGAAAATTGCCCCAAAAAAATTGACATTCAAACCACAAGTTTAAAAGCTTATTAAGTGTGCTAAAACAATACTGCTCCAATTACCAGGGATAACTCTCTTTTCCGGGTGACATTTATTTTACTCCTAGAGGTAAGTTTTCACGCCACTCTTCATCAGAGTTCAAAGACCGGCCTTGTTCTATGCACAATTGTGAAATTCCAACTCTCAAAATCAGAGAGAAAGTAGCACGATGATGTTTCCTGGCAAGTAAGATTAGTCTCGTACGAAAGCCATGGGATTATAGACCCAAATTTTAGTTTTTCAACCCTTGAATCTGACAACACAGTTTTCCACGGGGGATTCCCCAGTCAATCTAGAATTACTGATGCTAAAATCCGGATGGGTTGAATAGCATACGCGGTAAAGTTATAGTATATTAACAATTAATGCACAATGCGCGCAACAGAAAAAATAGCAATAAAATGTCAAGATAAAGTGCAGATATTTCTCTTTACGCGTTTATATTTTTAGCAAATTTGATCATCTAACACCCAGTAGTCAAAATTTTGTCTTGAATATAACATTTAGAATGAGGAAATAGACATATCAACCATACACGCAAAATGAGACTCATCCAGCCATGAATATGATACTGATATGTCATGGGCTTTGAACTATTTCCATCCATTTCAGACATCTTTAGCCAAGGGGCAGTTTTAAGTGGAATCACATTAGGCTCTTGCCCAGAGTTTTGTAGATGCATTAACGGTGTAGTGTTGTGATGCTTACGCGATTTTTTGGCCGTTCGCAGTTGTCACTTGGCATTACTTAGATGTGCTTAACAAAACATTGTACGTAATGTAGATTCACAATATGTAGCAACTGAATTGCATTGAAGGTTTTGAGAATTTGTATTTGTTTCCTATATATACTCAATCATCAAAACAAAAAAGTAAGCAAAATTCTTGATGATAAAATCAGAACAAACAACAACAATACAACAAGAAGTAACGGAGTCTATTTCTCATTTTACAAGCAGTTTATATATCATGTCTCTGCAGGCATATGTTAATTTTTCTTTTTTATTTCTCGTACAATCCGACGTGAACGGGGACTCCTGAAGGTGTCACCCAGTCTCCAAGGAAAGGCTCAACGGTGTACTTCATGGCTTCATCTTTAGTCATGGTACTCTTGTAACCAGGCCATTTCACCCTAGCACCGGTTGCTGCACCTGGTCCTGTGTTTTTGTACTCTACGTAATCTAACGTCTTTAGTGCGAAATCACCTTGCCATGGCATCCATCCTTCTGGTGCAATAAGGTTCCCAATCATCGATTCCATGATAATTGTTCTCGAGTACTCCTTCCATGGCCTACCAAGATAACTCTTAATCTTAAACTTTACAGGCAACAATGCATAGTTTGCTTTAATGATGCAATTCTGTATGACTAGTCCGGTGGTTTCACGCTTGTCAGCTCTTCCTTGGGCTGTGACGGAGTTTTGCTGGTTATCTAAGGGCTTCCTGACAATGAGCGTGCAGTCTTGGATGATTGCAGATGCATCGCCGAAGATGAAATCTATTGTACCCAAAACTGTACAATTTGTGTAGAACTGTCGATGGGTTTGCACATACAATGTGTCTTGGTAACCATCAATTCGGCAGTTCTGAAAAACCGATCGGTCGGATTGGACTCTGAGGGCCACGGCTTGGTGCTTTTCAGGACCAGCGGTGTTTTTGAAACACATGGATTTCGCCATGAAACCTTCCCCTAGAGCAACTGCAAGCAGGAATGACAAATACAAATCACGGATTGTTCAATTCATATATCAATTATCTGTATTCATATGCGACAATTGAATACTGCTTACCAAAAGTTGCAGTTTGGAAAGTACGAACGCCATCTACAAAGTTTTTGCTCCCGGTGACAACGGTTTTCTCTGGTCCATCTCCATACATGGTAACATTCACCATCTTCTTATCCACGGTTACGGTCTCTTCGTAAACCCCTTCCTTTACGTAAATGATGTATCTGATTTCCAAAAGACAAGAGCAAAAGAAACACAAACAGGAAATTTTAAATTGAGATAGAAGACGACATTCTAGGAAACGTAATTAACGATTCGTATATAGAAGAATAACATACCTTCCAGTGTATTTAGCAGGTATGGCAGCCAAGGCCTCACTAATGGTCTTAAAAGCTCCGCTACCATCTTTGGCAACAACAACATTTGGTTTCAAGTCTGTTGGAGGAGCCTGTTGAAGAGCTCTACGGTCTTCGTGGGACATCCACTTGGGATATCCATTTCTATCAATAGTACTAACAAGGTCATCGTTCGCTTCTTTTCCTAGAAGGCGACGATGTGTAAGTCCTGGTACTTGGAGAGCTGACAGAATTGTGCTCATTTCAGACACAATGGCAAGAGAATTGCTAGTCAATTCTTTTGCTGTTTTAAATGCCTTCTGCACATCCGATTTCAACTTCCCGTCGGGGAATCCATCAATACATGTCTCTTGGTAAGACATGACAGCACTTAGCCAATTATCCAAGTCACGGGTTCTTTGTGGGAGCTTTTCAATATCGTTTCCACCAACGTGATCCGCCGAAGCACCCAACTCTTCAATCGCATCTCCAAGAAGAATATGGCAATCATCGAGCGCCTTCATCTCGTCAGGATTATCCGTTTTGAATTTCGTAGACACGTTGACGAATGACAATTCAAGCTCATCAATGATAGCAAAGATTGCAGCTTTGAGAAGATCCTTAGGATGGCTAGTAGAATTTGAACTCATTATCTTACCCAACTTACTTTCACATGTTCGTTTAAAATCGGTAGCATCACATATCATTTTGATCCCATTTCCGGAATGAGTAACTTGTTTTGTGCTTCCAGTTTCTGGTTTTTTCGCATTATGGTCGGATCGATAAACAATGGCTACAACGGAAGCTCCTATAATGAGCATAAGAACCACAATTGAGATTACCACAAATGTAATTTTCTGTTTCAGCCTTTGTTGCTTCTCTAGTCTTCGGCGCTCTGACAAACCGCCAAAGTCTTCGAAGGCCATCTTCTCTGATGAATCTGAGGCAGAGGGATTTCTCTCTGCTGCCTTAGATTTTCAAGCCAAGGCAGAGAGAAACCACGTTTTTTCGTCTATTTTCTTCAATCTTATTTCTGCCTCTTTCTAATGAAAGAGGATTGATACTTGGACAGCTTTCTTCAATTTTCCTAAAAGTTTGTTATTTGTTGAATGAAATCAACGGATGGAAAAAGGATTCTTAACCGTATACTAACCGGTTTTGGAGGGAAATCTTGTCTGGTAATTAAGATAGTTGTGTGCCTAACAATAGTAGTTCTTTCTTGACCTCACAAGTATATTTCATGCACATGGCGTGCATTTTATTCTCTTCCAGTTTTTCGGAACATAGAATAACTAAAGTACCGGAAGAGAAATGCCTAGGGACAAATCTGGTAGTGTCTGGTTTTGATGACATCTTAGAGACTCCTTGTTTATCTAAGGTTGTTCAAAAATACGCGCCGACTAGAAAAGAATGGATTGTCATTGATTTCTTGAGATTAATGCATGGTAAAAATTACACGAAAAATTGACAATTTAGATCACAATAAACCGTTAGAGAATGGTATGTTCGTAGAAGGTATCCATGTATCTCCCAAGGTAAAATTATAAACAGTGAAGTTGACAGCTTGATCAACACTCATCAAGTTATAACCAGGCCATTGTACTCTCGTACTAGTATTAGCTCCTGTGCCATGATTGTCGAATTCGCCGTAATAAAGAGTACTCAATCCAACTGTCCCATTCCACTCCAGCCATCCTACTGGATCGATCACGTTATCAATGTACGACTGCATGAATACCGTCCTCGAGTATTCCTTCCAAGGTCTACCCAAGAATGTCCTAGTTGAGTTCAAGTCAGCTGCTAATTCAGGACTAGCTGTAATGGTGCAATTATGGATCGATATTCCTGTGTTTTGATTTGGGTCTGTCCTGCCTTGAGCTGTAATCGCATTCTTCTGCCTTGGCATTGGTTTCCTAGCAATCAAGTTACAGTTTTGGAACACCGAAGCGGAGTTGCCAAAGATGAAATCAACTGTGCCATACACGTCGCATTCCCTGTAAAACTGTCGAAGAGAATGAATGTAGAGAGTTTCTTGGTATCCCTCGAAGCTGCAACGGTAGAAAATGGAGAGGTCAGCATTGCTTCTGACTGCCACAGCTTGGTGCTTCTCTGGCCCTGCTGTGTTTCTGAATGTTATGTCCATGGCCACAAATCCCTCACCCGAAACAGCTACATTAAAAATCAAACTCTCAAATTAGAAAATTCTATAACCGTGCCATACAATCGCGGGACAAGAACCAACAGAAGCTGTGCGCACTTACCAAATGTAGCTGAGCTGAAGGTAGTCCAACCATCAATAACGCTTCGGTTTCCAGTAATAACGGTCCGATTAATCCCGTCACCAATTAGCACAATGTACTTCTTATACTTAGGAATAACAACGTACTCATCTTCATAAATCCCCTCAGTTACATAAACCACAAAATACCCATCCCCATCAACAATATCCTTGGTATTATTTGGTGCAAAAGCAATAGCGTCGCTTATAGTCGTGAAATTCCCCGATCCATCTTTCGCGACAGTAACAGTAGTATCCTCACTAACTGGCGTCCCACCTTCTGCCAATTTCCTGTTGCCGTTGCCTATTGTTGGCTTTCTCTTTCTGTTCTTTAGCCTCTGGACCCAATTTGGTTCTGACAAATAACAGTATATATCCATTTTAGTGACTAGATTTTATCTCTACCCCATCACAACAGTGTTGATTTTTACCTTTTTGTCTACAATTTTGTTTTTTTGGGGGGCAAGTGGAAATGTGTCATGAATGTAAATGTGGATGGTTTCAGAACGAGTCAGACCATAACAATGACATTACAACCACGCTTAATGAGACTCTGGCAAAGCTCATTATGACCATAGCTCAGCTCAACCTTAGTAGTACTATAGCATTATTGACATCAACCAGATAAAGCTGTGGGGTGGGGGTCTGTGGGGTTTTAAACGTTATGTCAGTGTACCAACTAAGGCAAGAGTGGTTAGATATGCATAGATCACATAGATATGGCAAGCAAAAGCTACACAAATCATGCTACCTGATGCAAAGTGAAAAACGGAGTTTACCTGATGAATCAGAATGGAACATGCCGGATCTCCATCCTGAGTCTACATCGGCATTGGTGATGAAGTGACCTGCTGCAGGGCCTTTCCCTGGTTTTCTTTTGCGCTTGCGAGTCAGACTCAAAGCATGACTCACTAACCCAAGTGAAACGCTGTATAACTCGGTTGTGTTAGAGAATGGTACATTCAGCACACTCGGAATGCTGCTTCCAGAATCTTTGAGACCATCTAAACATGTCTGTTGGTTGGTGATGATAGCACTTAGAAGTGATTGAACTCGGTCAACAAGAGCTAGAGATAATGGTGACTCGGCCGAGTTTAACTCGTTTGAGATGGTATCCAAGTAATCAACACTGAGTTCAGAGAGTTGGCTACAATCATTCAATGCTCTTGTCTCAGCTGGGCTAAAGTAAGACCGTCTCTTCTTTGATGAACTCAAGAACTGGTTTATAAGGTTAGATGTTCTCTTGGCTTGTTTCTTACATTCTTTGACAGAGAACTTACCGTAGTTTTCGTAGGAATCGGTGGGTGAGGAGTGAATGGTTGAGAGGATGGAACGGCAGAGTTTAGGGTAAGGTGTTGATTTGCACGCTAAGGAACGTGATTGCGGTGGTGGTGGTGGTGGTGAAGAGTCAAGAGCAGTGGAAGGTATGAATAGTAATGCACTTGATATTATAAGAAGAAGTAGCACAAAAATGGAAGGCATTGCTACAATGTGGTGGTGGACCGGTGGTGGGTTTTGAATGGAATGTGAGAATGTAAGGAGAATGAATGATGAGTGAATCTATATATTGAGAGAATGTGGTGGTAGTATGGGTGCATAGAGTGGAAGCGCGTGGGATATAAATGGTGGTGGTTGAAAATATGTCAGCAAATTAATTACCATGCATCATCTACCTTTGACTAAAATGTGTAACCAAATCATCAATAGCGCCATCAATGTGCATCGCACATGACAAAATCA
>JAJJMA010321964.1:0-12511 GCA_023529015.1 Papaver nudicaule
CATTCAGGAACTTAAAAGGCGGGAAGATGCTGCATCACGAGGTACTTGGTTATATACTTCTATAAAATCTAGTTATTGGTTATGCAAGGAGTTTTGGACATTGAATTAGGCTCCAGACCCTAATTGTCTATATATGTCATGGCTGGACAAGAGATTACTGGAACTCTTCGTATGGTTGCTCACAATGCTCAGATTACTGGAACTTTTCCTATGGAATGTATTATTTGCGCACTCGTGCTGCAACTGGGCAATTAAGTTCACTGTGGATACAACATCATCAGCAAAAGTTATCCTCAACAAGGTAAGTGGCACTAGTGTCCATTATTCAATGCGTTCATCTCTTTTACTCGGCCTGCCTACCTGCCAGAGAACCAACACAAGCTTTGGCAGTGCTAACTAAACCTGGCACTGTGTGTCTGGTTTCTCTGTCATCTATGGAAGTTGACAAGTCTACTTTTATTCATAGGTATGCCCTGGTTTCTCTTAAAGTATTGCAACTCAATGCTTGTTTTCCTACACTTTTAGAAGTATGAAGTATGATTGTGCAGGTTTACTTCAAAGGAAGTAGCACATATGGAGAAAGCTAAAGAACTCTACACTAAAGTATGATCTGTGGCTGTTATCTTTCCTCGGACTCTATTCTTAGCCGCTAAGGTGAATTCATACATTTTGGGTTTTCCTTGGCTGTTTAAGGTGTTCACTTGCTAACATTATTCTCATCAGTGGCTTTATATCCATTTGCTTATGTTTTGGATTTAACATTTGTCAATTCCATTGTGTATACTATCGGATTGTTGTAAAATGGTGTAATGATCAGTAATAGTATGGAATGTTATCAAGTTAGGGTAATATATTATCTGTAATACTGGAATGTAGAAATCAGAAATACAAATTTTGGTATTAATTTTTTTTTAAATTCGTATTTCATATTTTGCAACGGATATATCCGTGGCACAAAAGGAAATATCCGTTGCTCAAATTAGCAATGCGCAACGGAAGGAAACAATTTGTGCAACAGATATATCCGTGGCACAAATTAATTGTGCAACGGATATATCCGTTGCACAAACTGTTGCACACATGTGCAACGCCGTTTTTGAAACGGAAATAGACGTGGCACAAATTCTGTGCAACGGATATATCCGTTGCACACGGGTCGTTTTGGCGTAGTGTAGCTTTGAAGCAATATAATCCTCTATCCGTTATGAATGATGTATGATCTTCATATGCCGGGTTCATGGGTATCTGATTATATCCCGAGTAACCATCCATGAATGACAATAATTGGAATCCTACTATTGATTCTACCATTCTGTCAATGTCTGGCAATGGATGTCTGTCTTTGGGGCAAGCTCTATTCAAATCTGTAAAATTTATGCATACTCTGACTTTTCCATTCTTCTTCATTACTGCCACAATGTTGGAAATCCAATCGGGATAGAAACATTCTCTAATTATATTAGCTTCCAGCATTCTATCAATATCTGCATGGGTCGATTCCTTTCATGTCTGACATTTTCCAAGCAAATTGTTGCACATTATCTTTTAGTATTTGCATAATTAATTCTTCGTCTTCATTTGTTAAATCTTTGCCAACATATGTAAATTTTGGTTCCTCTGTTGAACCTATATTTACTTCCTTTAGTAACTCCACTGTGCTTGTTTTGTACTTTCTTTCAGCTACTCCTTCTATGATTTTTGCAGCTTCTGGATTAGCTGTATAAACTGACTGTTTGGAAATTTCCAAGTACTGTAATTGTTCGGCCAGCTCAGTTGCTCATCTTTTTTCTTTCATCAGCTTATGAGGTATTTTATTTTGCCAGCCTCTGCAACCTCCTTTAGGATCCTCTTTTTATTGTAGGGAACAAATTGTTAATTCTCTTGACAACTTCTGATCTCCATGGAGTACATGTATTCCGCGAGTAGTTCTGAATTTATCTTCTGTGAAATGTCGACGGTATTGCTTTCAATGCGTGAATCCAATCTCTCCCCAATATCATATTATAAGACGATTATGTATTCAAGATCAAGAATGTGACGTTAACAATGACAGGTCCTGCTATAACTGGAAGTATAACTTGTCCTATTGGGAAAGTTTCTGTTCCGTTAAACCCTATTAGACTTGTTTTTGATGAATGTATTATTCATTTTTTTGATGAGTCTCATTTGTTCTGCAGCTTGCCGATATATGATCTCACATATTGATCCTTGATCTACTAAAATCTTCTTGCAGTTCCAGCCATCTACTATCAAGTTTTATTACTAGAGCATCATTATGAGGAATTTGTACTCCTTCTAGATCTTTGTTCGAGAATGTCAACGTATCTGGCTCTTGAATTAGTTTTCTATAATCAGGATCTATAGTACATCCTGTTAAATTGACTCTTTCCATCCTCCTCTTGTTCCCTGACAAGATCTGATTGAAATTGTTTTCGCTTGCTAGTTTTGAGTGTATCATATTTACATATCTTTTTATTTCTATTTGTTGTTCATGATTTCTCTGTTGTTGAGGCTGCAACATTTGCTTTTTACGTTTCTTTGTGTTAATCAGTCGTCTTATCATCATCTTTCGCTCTTCAGTAATGCAACCTTCTAATGTGTTTTCGTTTATCTCTGGAACTTCTGTTTTAGAAATCTTTGTTTCGCATCTTGATGTTGTCATTGTCTCCATGCTCTTTACTTTATCTGCTAATTCCTCGATGCAGAGTCTGATTTCTTCCATATGTATGTCAATACTTCCTTTAGTGAGTTATGTCATGACTTCAATGCGTACCTTCATAGAACGAAATAACTATAAGTAAACATGTTGTGTAATCAAGTGGATCAAAGTCATTTATATAATTATAATGTATTCCCTGACTAAAAGTTACATATCCATATATTTGCATTTATAATCCTACTCCTAACCGTTAGATCTAATAAATCTATTTGTTTTATGCTTAGATTCTTACGTATCTTGTAAATCGAATAAATATTAATATCCTAAATAAACTTGATGAATTAGATTAAGTAATAACATGTGTACGATGTTGAGTTCAACTATAACAGGTGTTGTACTATGTGTATCGTTATTATTTCTACAGATCTAGATTTTCGAAATGAAAATCTCGCTAAGTAAAAACTTGAGTGAATTGGATAATTTAACTAATGTGGACTGAAATTTAAAGAAAATTTTCAAATCGTGTAATAATTTCGTAAATTTAATTGTGAGTGTAGAAAATGCTTTCTACAAATAAAAGCATCCTAGAGGTGAGGCTACGTAAGAAGACCATCAATGAGAAGTACAGAATCATCAACAGAAGTTTTAGGTTTATCGCCAGGCATAGAAGATCAGCGGATGGAATGCCAAGGACCACATTAGCGTACAATGCCGCTGAGGCTACATCAACAAATGACCGCTGAAGTTACATCAGCGAATATCGCCAGAAGAATGGAGGGCGAACTGATTGTCAGCGGGTAAAGGACACGTCACCGACAGGAAGCTGAGAAGTGGTTGAGCATTTATGAGAAGATCATAGTGGTCAGGTTGTCAGAGTTGACTTGTTGACTCAGTGGGATCCGCGTCAGCAATCCTTATCCAGTAGAAGACTAGTCCGCTGAAGTTAGAAGAATGAGAACTGAGGTCGCCGACCATGCTTGTCGGCGGAGGGAGACATGATTATTAGGTGTTGGAGTGTATTCGCTATATGGCGCCAAGCTAAGGCCGGTGTAACTTAGCTTTCCCTAGGAAGAGATACACCATAGAAGAACTCTAGCATAGGATTCCCTTTGAGGGTAGTATGGTAAATTTGTCAAATAGATCTCATATAAATAGCAGTGTAACCCTAAAAGAAAGGGATGATCTCTACTACTTTCTCTCTCAACCCACATCTCCTTCTCGACTACTCCTCTACTCAAGAACATGAAGAACACTTGAAGTTCTCATGAAATCCATGTAATAATACCTTCACAAATCATTAATAAATCCTTGTGTTTATGTGTAACTCATGTATGCTTATTGGGTGTATTGGTAAAATCTCTCCATGGGGATTTTACCAATTACATTTTGGCGCTAGAAGAGGTTTGAACCATGTGTTACAAGCTCTAAAATGAAGAAAACTACAATTCGACAATAAATCTCAGCAAATCCATCGGATTCCGTAAGATTCAGCACAATTAGGGGTATTTTTGTCGCAAAGCAAAAAACTCCAGGCAACTACCTGAGTTCAAGGTGTTTCGGACAAACAAAGTTTTGGTACCAGCAACACAAATCGTGCAGGAGAAAAAGAAACATGGAGGAATATCAAAACCGAAAGAAAAGACATCGACGACAATGAAATCAACCGACTGTTTATCAACCAAAACAGATCTCTTTCTCATCTCTCTCATCTTGTTATTAACATGCAGATTTAAAGAGTTTTTAGAATCAAATTTTTGAGAAAAAACTAATGAAACTAGGGATTGTTTTGAGTAAAGATTTCATCTTTCTTTCAAGTTATAAAGTCAAAATGATTTTTGATGGTAGATTTGCATTCAGTAGACCTTAATCTTCAAACCTATTGAAAAAATTTCGATTCTAATCAGTTTTGAGATTTTTTCCCGTACACAGACAAAAATTGGGGAAAACATTTAATATAGCTAGGGCTTGTTCTTGAACATAAATCTCGTTTTTTCTCTAAAATCTTGATTCAAAACAAATTTTGTTTGCCGATCTACAATCAGTAGAGATTACTCTCAAAACCCATTAATTTCTCTGGGAAAAATCACGATTTTAATCGGATCTAGGGCTTAATTTCTTTCTTATGTTTTCTATTGTTATGAATAATGAATGTTGATTGAAGATTATTCTAGCTCAGAATTGCTAACGGGAGTGACTTATTGTTGCAGGGCAACTAACCAAGATTCATCTCTGTTCACCGATAATTTTGTTGGAGTTTCTCTTATAAAAATTGGAAATTCTACGGCATCAACATATGTTTCTGCTTTAGATTCTCAATCAGTATGAGTCTTTCTAGCTTGTGTCGGCGAAGGAGGAAGGAAGGCATCATTCAGTGAGGAAAAATTTCAGGAATATTTTTCAGCGTCAAAGATCCAATTTGTTGCCAACGATATTGGCAATAAACAGATAGTATGTCGGCGATATTCAAATCACACCTCAACAAACATTGGCGACAAACATCTCAACCACAGCTAACTCAGGGAACTACTTCATCAAATAATCAATTAAAACATCACCAATAAACCTTCACCGGCAACATGAGTACATTCTTGGGTTGACAAATTCATGAGTCATGAATACCTTAACAACAGGGAAGTCTCTTACCTTTTCTCTTGTATGTTTGTTGCTTACAAAGTGTTTGTAAAAATTTAAAGTTAAACTTATGTTATATGCTCAGTTTTGAACACTCGCTTAAGTTTGAAAGCAGTTGACAATCATAACCACCTTTTGTACCTTGACCATAGAGGCAGTTATCAAACTTAACATAATCGAGGGACTTTTCTTTCCATTGCTTCCTGGTGCTATTATGAAACCCTTGCATAAACTAATTTAGGTCATGATCATTTACCTAATTTACTGTTTGATGCAGCAACAGCGGACTGTTTGTCCAAAGCTCAGAGTCCTCTGGGGCATAAACGTAGCTAATATGGTTGTATGTCGACGACACACGACCTCAAAAGCACATTGAGGCAGCCGCCGATGCTCGGACAATTCACTCATCTAAAAGGCACTTGCTAAGATATGCAGTAGAAGGGCATGAAGGAAATTAGTTTCGGAAGCATCAGATTGCGTAAAGTAATTCAGCTCATTGCTCGCAGTTATGCCTTCACTCACAAGCTGGGCGTAAAAGGGGAGATTTCTAAACTATACACTTTTAGTCGCCCTAAGCTTCTTTTGCTGCTATGCTTAATTTAAAGAAGACTGCCGGTATAACAGGAATACTTCGTTGAGTTTGTAGTTATTCTGTGAGTAAATGTTGAATGATATTATGCAAAGTAGATTAAGCCATAAGATCACCTGGTCGCCAACCCATAAAAGGGAGGTTCCTAAACTCTATTTGCTACTTCTCTCCCGCTGATTGCTAGAGTATATATAGGCACATTTTACTTATCCAGAGCTTCTCTTAACCACTCTAAAATAGTACAATTTATCATTACATGCCGTCACTAGGACAAAAGAAGTCTAGTAGATGCTGGTGGATACGTAATAAATCAGCTGCGTTGAATGGGTTGCTAAACATGATGAATATATGACAAATGAGTCACACACATAATGTTGGAGGAGAACACACGTTATTGTTTTCCATGTGCTCAGTAGTTAGATGAATGATTATTGTAACTTTGGAACAATACATGAGCGACATCAGCTTGTAGATCAAATCCGTCACCTGAACAAAGCTTGAACCTCGGCGACAACCACATTCAGCATAAGAAATCCCATTGCTTCTCTTTACTCTTCATAGCTTAAATCACTCCATTTGAAAGTCGCTGAATCTTACTGTCACTTTGTTTCTTGTTACTCTGTAGCTTTGGATGACGAATTCAAGTTGTGCGCAAATTGACAACTCCTAGTGTGTATCTACTACGTGAATGACGACTAAAAGTATAGTCTCGCTGTTCCAGTCTCCTCGTCCAGCCATCAACTGAGAACACAAGGGAGAATTCCTAAATTCTATGCTTTCAACTCTCTTCACTTATTTTGTTACGCAATAGACTATGCTTAGCAAATAAAGTTATACAATGTGAATTAGTTAGAATATGTAGGAAAGCAAAAACAGCAAAGGGATTATCAAGTATAATACGTACCCGCTAACAAGTTGGTTACATTGACGCTTAACACATTTTGTTGTGTTTTCAGTTATCTATAGTTTGAAAAATACACTTCATACATAACATTTTGCTGATGCTTTGAGGCTCATTCATGCTTACCCGCTGAGTAGATACTTATGATGAGGAAATGGAACACATCGGAAACTCAGCTCCCAGTGCAGCAGTCACTCTCCTCTCGCCGACCCTCTATTCAGCTCACCGAAAAAGGGGAGAATTTCTGAAATTTTTGGTCCATAAATTCCAGTTTACTGTTTACTCAGCGCCATTAAATTTCAGCACCATTAAATTTAAGCGCCATTAAATTTTAGCGCCATTAAATTTTAGCGCCATTAAATTTAAGCGCCATTAAATTTCAAATCCTGGTGCAGCAATTACTCTCTTGTCGCCGATCAGAATGAATGCAATAACGTACTTCGATAGATCCTCTTTCGGCTCAGATCAGCAAAGTCCTAAAGGGCGTACAACACAAAGGGGAGACTCTTGAACCTTATACTATGAATCTTTTTACTAGAACATTTAATTCAGCACATGCATTTGATAATTTTTTTTGCCGTCATAAGGTTACATCTCTTTTTTCTTGTAGCTGAGATTGAGAACATTGGCGACATCCATATAAGAAAATTTCATATGCTAAAATTGGAAGTCCACATTTTTTCTAATTCAATACGCTATCGTTCTTAGTAGCACCATATTTATAACTCGCTGTTTAAGGCACCTTAGTATCTAATTTGGTATTCTACATTTCTAACTTGTTACTAAAAATCCCAGGTACTCAATAAGCTATACGGCGAAATCTAATTGGAACCCAGGAATCGCTAAACTTTAGCTCCAAGCACTGGAATACTTCTTCCGCCGACTCAAACAAAATGATAAGCATTTCCTCCCATTTAAATTTCATTTTTCTCAAATATGAATTGGATTTCAAAGTAAGAATTTTTTATGTCGCCGGTCACTATAGCTTAGCGCATTGTTATCTCACGTTACAACCAAAATTATGATTCGGCGGACTTCTAAGTCACATACTACAATTTCCAAATACTTTAGATTATTTAAAATCTCACCACGACACAACTTAGCACACTACCATATCACATGCAAAGTGTGCTAAAGAACATTATAATCAAATGATATAGTTCATTATAAAATTACTTGTGCAAAGCATGATCAGCGGTGTGAGGACATAGCGACTGCATAGTCTCACACCTCCAAAATGGCATCCTGCTGCTAAGTTTAAGATGCAAAGCTTTCCAAAATCCGCTGAAATCAAACCAAATGATTACATATGGCTATGACACGCAGTGTAATGTAACCATGATTATACTTAGGAATCCACCTCGCTCAACCCAATAGAGCAGCTGGGGCAAAATCTCAATCAGGTTTAATTTTTGCGATACTATGTGATCACCGCTAACCCATGGGGCAATATTATCACTCCACCATATTCTCGATATATTTTTCCCTTTGAACACATGTAAGAGAGTCAGTAGTTCGCCTTCACGACAAAGCACATAAGTGAAAAAACGCCGAAAGAATAAGCCAATGAGCTTCGCCGACTATATGAGTTAATCAGTGAAAAGCGCCGAAAGAATAAGCCAATGAGCTTCGCCGACTATATGAGTTAATCAGTGAAAAAGCGCCGAACGAATAAGCCAATGAGCTTTGCCGACTATATGAGCTAATTGCTCCTGACCAAAAAGGTCCTATTGAGGCTAAAATGCCAAATATCTTCAAAGTTACAAAGACATATACTGAGGCAAAATTGCCAAGAAAATTACAAGGCTCAATAGCCATACTGAGGCAAAATTGCCAAGAAAATTACAAGGCTCAATAGCCATACGCTGAGGCAACATTGCCAAGAAAATTACAAGGCTCAATAGCCATATACTGAGGCAAAATTGCCATGAAAGAAAAAACAAATCACTTTGGATTTCAATGAAAGTTGCTTTGAATAACAACGAATCTGGCTAACTGGGTCTATAACTCCTTACGTGTTACTTGTTGATTTGTAAGTGATGGCAGAAAAATATAAAACTCCAAGAGAACTCCCTGTTGGGACGGCTCTCGGTTAACCAACCACTTATAATAGATCGCCGACGGGCACAAGTAACAATGTATAACGAAAGGGTGCGACGTGGTCAGAAAGAAGCTGTCAGCTCATCATTGAAACCAAGTGGATTTGATTACACCAGCGGTAAAAGGAAAAGCAAAGTAAAGATTGTATTTGATCCCCAAAAGGATTAAAAGAAAGAGGAATTGGCAAGGAATTCATCTTCTTCGGCGACATAATGACTCTCCATCTCATTATTTTCAAGCATTGCTTGAAAGACATGCTTCCTCACAAAAATTTTGGGACGCACAATTGAATTCGGCAAAGGTCGCCATCAACATTTACATAACACGGCAGCCATCCAGGGGCATAATAAAAGCTTTACAATAATTTTATCTCATCATACTATAACTCTGAATTTATATAGTGCTCTTCAGCTTCATCATAGGTCAAAAAATGTTGCATATACTATTACCTTTGCATTACCCCGCTATGACTTTAAACATACACAATGGAAAAACTAACTTTGCTTTCAAGTTGCTTGGATAGAGCATACCTACAGGAACTTCAAGCATCACCGCTTTCTAAGAAGACAAGGAGCTGATTACAACGGTCTTCGCCAAAGAATTCAAGTTTAGTACACATGTCGCCGACTTGCACAGGATTAAGTTGGATATCAGCTGATAGACATGGTAACATCAAATGCTTTCAAATTGACCAAGGGGCAACCGCCCAACTATTTACTTTACGCCGAACAAACAAGCTAAGTATCACAAACTTTACAAACATTTCATTACACGCTCAATAGCGATACATGCGTCATTATAAATGCATTTCCACTTCTCTTATGGGTTACTAACCATGGCAGGGGCACGATCACTAAGTTTGTGTTACTATTTGCATCTACAATATTATCTTTTACCTTTCAAATTTGCTTTGTTATATGCCTTAGTACGATCTTGAATTTGAGTAACCGCTATAATTTCATTCAAATGGATCGGCGACTTTACAACAAAATACCCGATGAACACCACGAATTCTCGCTGAGGTGAAATTGGTAACTACAAGTTGATATACGCTGGGGCAGCGGTTCAACCTTATATTACCCGCTGAACTTAGCAATAAACAAGCAATAGTCATTAACCGCTGAGAGCTAAGTATCACTTACCCAAGTTATTATATTAGCATGTCATAACTACTTAGAGTTATTGTTTCATATTGCATTTTACAAACTCATAGCATGACCAACAGGGGCAGAGCCATATATAAAATGCAGAAATCTTGACTTGTTTTTGCTTTCAAAAGTCTCGGCTCTCTACTTTTCAAAGCAAAAAGGGGCAACCGTGTACATGAAATACAAGCTTCTTTTTAATTTCTCTATGACTCATTTGCAGGGCATCACTTGGTGAATACATGGATTTTTAAATCAATACAAAGCAGGCATAGTGGTAAAAGCAAGAAAGCAGATATGTCAACCACAAGCCGTTGAATCTAGAGTCGTTGCTTCAGAACCTCGCGCAAGAGTAGGGGCAAATATAGATATATATTTTAAAAGCAAGTTGTACTCTTCCGCTCAGTTCCTTCAGCAACAACATAAATTCAATCAACCGTCACTCGCAAAATCCGTTGATATACAATTACCGCTCTGAAGTCCTGATCATGATCCACAACAATAAAGAAGATCGCCGTAGCACAACTTGGGTCTGTAAAGTTTTTTCATATCTCCTCCAGTTGAAGAAGCAAGCAAAGCCTTTACTTTCAAACAGAGATCGCTGAAGCCTCTTAAATTTTCATCAACCAACACTCAACAACAAATGTATTTGAAGAACGGTGGAAACAATCAATACCTCTTTCACATTAATGGTCGCCGAACGTTGTCAGCCTATCGAAGGAAAAGCTCCATAGATTTTCGCACAACGGTATTCTCCACAAGCAGTGGTCATCCGCTGAAGACAAGAGATCCGCTCAAGTTTACATCAGCGCATTGAAGTCCAAATCTCAGAGTCAGTCAAGCACGATTGAAGACAACAATCCAATCCATGTCAGAGCCATGGCCGCTAACAGAAGATTCGTCCAAGACAGTTCGCCGAAAAAAGCTATCCAAATCAAGAATAGATCCAGCCAAGCTACTTCGAAGACTTTATTTCTTACTCCGCCTGCACCAGATGACGCTTCGTGGAGATTTTGCTTAAGGATTAATCTGCGAACCATCCATAAGCAAAGGGGCAAAATGTGAGTGTAGAAAATGCTTTCTACAAATAAAAGCATCCTAGAGGTGAGGCTACGTAAGAAGACCATCAATGAGAAGTACAGAATCATCAACAGAAGTTTTAGGTTTATCGCCAGGCATAGGAGATCAGCGGATGGAACGCCAAGGACCACATTAGCGTACAATGCCGCTGAGGCTACATCAACAAATAACCACTGAAGTTACATCAGCGAATATCGCCAGAAGAATGGAGGGCGAACTGATTGTCAGCGGGTAAAGGACACGTTACCGACAGGAAGCTGAGAAGTGGTTGAGCATTTATGAGAAGATCAGAGTGGTCAGGTTGTCAGAGTTGACTTGTTGACTCAGTGGGATCCGCGTCAGCAATCCTTATCCAGTAGAAGACTAGTCCGCTGAAGTTAGAAGAATGAGAACTGAGGTCGCCGATCATGCTTGTCGGCGGAGGGAGACATATGATTATTAGGTGTTGGAGTGTATTCGCTATGTGGCGCCAAGCTAAGGCCGGTGTAACTTAGCTTTCCCTAGGAAGAGATACACCATAGAAGAACTCTAGCATAGGATTCCCTTTGAGGGTAGTATGGTAAATTTGTCAAATAGATCTCATATAAATAGCAGTGTAACCCTAAAAGAAAGGGATGGTCTCTACTACTTTCTCTCTCAACCCCCATCTCCTTCTCGACTACTCCTCTACTCAAGAACATGAAGAACACTTGAAGTTCTCATGAAATCCATGTAATAATACCTTCACAAATCATTAATAAATCCTTGTGTTTATGTGTAACTCATGTATGCTTATTGGGTGTATTGGTAAAATCTCTCCATGGGGATTTTACCAATTACATTTTGGCGCTAGAAGAGGTTTGAACCATGTGTTACAAGCTCTAAAATGAAGAAAACTACAATTCGACAATAAATCTCAGCAAATCCATCGGATTCCGTAAGATTCAGCACAATTAGGGGTATTTTTGTCGCAAAGCAAAAAACTCCAGGCAACTACCTGAGTTCAAGGTGTTTCGGACAAACAAAGTTTTGGTACCAGCAACACAAATCGTGCAGGAGAAAAAGAAACATGGAGGAATATCAAAACCGAAAGAAAAGACATCGACGACAATGAAATCAACCGACTGTTTATCAACCAAAACAAATCTCTTTCTCATCTCTCTCATCTTGTTATTAACATGCAGATTTAAAGAGTTTTTAGAATCAAAATTTTTGAAAAAAAAAAAAAAACTAATGAAACTAGGGATTGTTTTGAGTAAAGATTTCATCTTTCTTTCAAGTTATAAAGTCAAAATGATTTTTGATGGTAGATTTGCATTCAGTAGACCTTAATCTTCAAACCTATTGAAAAAATTTCGATTCTAATCAGTTTTGAGATTTTTTCCCGTACACAGACAAAAATTGGGGAAAACATTTAATATAGCTAG
>JAJJMA010321991.1:0-19510 GCA_023529015.1 Papaver nudicaule
TCTTAATTAGCTAAAGTGGGCCCTAACTCTGTGTTAACCCCTGACATGACATAACGGAATGGGGGTCTAGGATTAATAGTTTATAATTTGGGGGTGCAGTTTTATTGAATTCTTTTCTGGGGGGTGCAGACCAAATAGCCCTTGATCAAAATTAATTTCCTTTTCTATTATTCTTTAATCACTAATTAAAATCCTTAATCGCTAATTAAAATCCTTAATTTGAAACATTATTTTCACCTAATAATTGTAATAATAATAATTTCTCTGATAATTTTCTGCTTTCCACGTGCTTGTCTACCACTCTGTTCTCAAAGAAAAACCCTAGGACTGTGATGAGATGAGGTATTTGGTAGATTTTCAGTAATTTTGAGACAAATCCATTTTGAAGCTCAGTCTTTCAGATTGAAACTACCCAGAAATTTCAAAAGTTTCTAGATATTTGTTTATCTTTTTGTGTTCTATCTTATATTATCTTGCTCTGTTCTTCACTGAAAAACCCCTGTTTTGTGAGGGTAAAGTAGATAGAAGATCAAATAGTTGTTGGATTCAAAAATTGAGGGAAACCCTTTTTTGTAGTTCACTTTAATTGTTCTAAACCAGTTAGTAATTCCAAAACTTGTTTCAAATTTGAGTGTAAAGTGTAAACCCTAGTTTGGGTTTACTGAAATCTGAAGAAAAGAATCTTCTCTTTTTTTTTAGCTGTAAACGTTGAAAATTTCTTGCTTTTGATTTTCTCTTTAGACAATAAAGTTGATGATAAGAGAATCTGGGTCTTTATTAGAAGCACAGAAATCTCAAACAGAAAAAAACGTTTCTATCAATGGTGGTGCATGAAGGGTAATTTGGTCATTTTGTCAATGGAGAAGATGAAGGAAAATGGCAGTGGTAATGGAGGAGGAGGAGGAGTTGAAGTTGTCTTAACAATCTCAGCAGGTGATGAACCAAATGTTGGTGGTGGCGCCGCCGCAGGCGGCGGAGGTAGCGGTGGTGGAGGATTTGGAGCAAATCTAGGCGGTGATGTAGGAGGGCAGAAATCTCCAACCTCTATCAATATTGGCGGCGGCGGAGGAGTATATCAACCAAATGTGGGAGCTGGTGGCGGTGTTGGTGGTGGAGGATATAAACCAGCTAACGGCGGCTGCGCCGCCTCTGATAGCGGTAGTGGTGGTGGATGTCAACCAAATGTAGGAGCTGTTGCTGGCAGCGGCGGTGGATATCAACAAAATGTAGGAGCTAATGGCGGCGGCGGTGCCGCCGCTGCTGGTGGTGGTGGTGGAGGAGGATATCAACAAAAATCTCCAACATCAACTTCAACAACACCAAAAATCCAAATGACTTCATTCTGTCCATCACCAGAGATTTCAAGAGCTTGTGGAAGCCCACGCCGCCCTCCGAAAGTCCCGGATAATGTCACACCGAGAAGAGCCTTAGCACGGTCTGGGTCTGCATTCGCAAAGCCGAAGTCTCGGTTTGTTGAACCATCTGCACCTTCAGCTGGAGAGTTGGTTGATAAAGAGAAAGTTCCGGGGTCTCCGTTTAGGACTTCACCAACTAGTAGAGTGGCTGGGAGTACACCTAGAGCCAGTGGTGGTGGGAAGACTGCACCGGTTACTCCGAAGACACCGTTCTTGGCATCCCCCGGTGGAGAGGAGGAGGAGGATGAGGAGATTTATAAGATTGATAAGGGGCCAAAGGAGGATAAAACGTCACGTAAGTGGGAAAAAACTAGAATTGTTATTGAATGGATATTGTTGATTTGTATTACTGGTTGTTTAATTTGTAGTTTAACGGTTCCTAGTTTGCAACGGAAACGTATAGTGATATGGGGGCTGGAAATATGGAAATGGTGTGTCATGGTAATGGTCATTGTGTGTGGGAGGTTGGTTACGGCGTGGATTATTCACGTTTTAGTGTTTTTGATTGAGAGGAATTTTCTGTTTAGGAAGAAAGTTCTGTATTTCGTTTACGGGTTAAAGAAGAGTGTTCAGATCGTTATATGGTTGAGCTTGGTGTTGTTGTCATGGACATTGTTGTTTAACCGTGGGGTGAAGCGATCGAAAAATACTACTAAGTTTCTGGATTATGTTTCAACTGGAATTATATCATTACTTGTTGGATCAGTTATATGGCTTGTGAAGACATTGTTGGTGAAGATGTTAGCTGGTTCGTTCCATGTAAACACGTTTTTTGATAGGATACAAGAGAGTATTTTTCATCAGTATGTACTTCAAACTCTTTCTGGACCTCCAATGATGGAGTTAGCTGAGCAAGTTGGGGCTGTTGCGAGTACAGGGCAATTGAGTTTCCGGAGTACAAAGACACCTAAAGGAGCAGAAGCACCGGATATCATAGATGTGAATAAGCTTAATAAGATGAAACAAGAGAAGGTTTCTGCTTGGACAATGAAGGGATTAGTAAATGTGATAAGGACTTCAGGGTTGTCTACAATTTCAAATACAATCGATCAGATTTATAGCGAACAAGATGAGCAGAAAGATAAGGAGATTGCTAGTGAGTGGGAAGCAAAAGCTGCTGCTTATCGAATTTTCAGGAATGTCGCCAAACCTAATAGCAAGTAAGGTTATCGTCCAATGTTTTGATGATAACTGAAATTGTTTTTTTGTGGTTTGTCTTACTTTTTGTTTCTATGGACTGCTAGGTATATTGATGAGGATGACCTGATGAGGTTCCTGAGTAAAGAGGAGGTGGATAATGTTCTCCCCTTATTTGAAGGAGCTGTGGAGACCGGAAAAATTAAAAAGTCATCTTTGAGGAACTGGGTGGTAATATACATTTCTGCTTTCGTTTTCTTAGATCATTCGAGTTTTGCTGTATCCTTTGATTCTGTATTGCTAAGATTGTAGAGAAGTCATTTTCAGCTTCTGTAAACCGCGGATTTTTTGTTTTTGTGTCCAGGTGAAAGTCTACCTTGAGCGCAAGTCACTAGCGCATTCTCTAAATGACACCAAAACAGCTGTGAGGCAGTTGAACAAACTTGTTTCAGGGGCAGTTATCGTTATTATAATCATTGTGATGCTTCTCATTATGGGCTTCTTAACAACCAAAGTGGTTGTCTTAATGTCCTCGCAAATGTTATTGGTTGTTTTTATGTTTGGAAATACGGCGAAACAAGTATTTGAAGCTATCATCTTCGTATTTGTGATGCACCCTTTTGATGTTGGGGATCGTTGTGTTGTTGATGGTGTTCAGGTAACCCTTTAAAACCTGTTCTTGTTGGGTTAGCGTTAAACTGAGAGTTATGTGCTCAACTATGTCAATTCAACCATGTAATGTCTGCAGCTGATCGTGGAGGAGATGAATATCTTGAATACAATCTTCTTGAGATATGATAGTGAGAAGATATACTATCCGAACTCTATTTTGGCAAACAAACCCATAAGCAACTTCTATAGGAGTCCAAATATGGGTGATTCTGTGGAGTTCGCCATTGATGTTTCAACTACAATTGAGAGGGTCGGGGCTTTAAAATCTAGGATAAAAGCGTAAGTTATCAACTCAATCTGTATATTTATCAACCTTGAGATGTTAAAGGGTTACTTCACACCATGTATCAACGCTTAGCTGATTTCTTCGCTTATTAACAAATTAATGTTAAAAAATGAAACATAGAATTCCATGCATCGATCTTGCTAGAATGTCTGCATCTGAAATATCTAGGTTATAGTGTGCTCGAAGAAAATCTTGCAACCATGTTAGTGACCGTTTCTCTTTTTTGACCGAGTACTGACGTTTTCATCATCTTTTTGATGCTTTAATCCCATTTTAGTGCATCTTACTAGTTACTTTATTGTGCGTGTTCCCAATAAATAGATTTTGTTTCTGAAATTCAGGTACATAGATGGAAAACCTCAACACTGGCAATGTAACCACAGTGTAGTGGTGAAGGAGATAGAGAATGTGAACAAGATGAAAATGGCTTTATACGTGACTCACACCATGAATCATCAAAACATGGTTGAGAAAAACAGCAGGAGAACTGAATTGATGCTCGAGTTAAAGAAGATATTTGAGGATCTTTCCATCAAATATCATCTTTTACCTCAAGAAGTTCAGGTTAACTATATTGGCGGCTCAGCACCAACTGGCCTTAGACCATGATGCTGATCACTCCCACCTCATGAATTTAAACGCTGCAAACAAAGTATGTCTTTTTCTACAAACTCTGCTTCATTTCTGTTACATAGAATTTTTTATGCTTCAGAAATTTGTAAGTAAGATTGGCACATTTTTTGTCCAATATTAAACTTAGAGATGTTTCACTGGAAAAGTTACCTTATGGAGATGAAATGTTAGTCATAGAAACATAGGGAAATAGGATGACCATTTTCACCCTCCATCTGTAAAGGAGAGTTTGCAAAAGAAAGCCATAATCTAGTAAAAATGCTGTTTAACCTACAAAAGAGACAGAAAAAGACCGAAAGAGGTCATATCCGTTGACTGGAATGGTGTGTCAGCCCTATACTCGACGTGTATACAGTCTCAGTGTGTCTCATCCCTTGAGGCTTTTCGTACTTGTTTAGTCCCCTTTTCCTTTGATTCACAATACCAAATAGGGGTTCATAATCTAGGCAGGGGTGTGTAGTATTGTCTGCCCTAGCATCCTTGACACTGAATTGGCCAATGGCTCGGCGAGTGATTTTTCTTACCCACTTCTACACATGAGTGAAGAAAAATGAACCCCCAAAGCTGTAGAGTTTGTGGTGTAGGGGTGTAGGGACAGAACCAATCTTTCTGAAGGAGAGCATATTCTTGGCTAAGATTTAGATAACCTTATCTACCAATAATGGATGGAGAAGCAGACACATAGACAAAAAGAAGGATGACATGGCAGCTGAAATCTCCATTTTCCACCTCTCATTTCACTTTCTTACTTGAATATTTTCCATCTCAATTCTAAAACTCTCATTCACAACACTCAAATCCTTCCCTGACATTCAAAGCTTTCTTCTGTGTTTAGGTATCTTCAGAGTTAGAGAAAGAAAAAGTTCGACAGAGAAATGGCATCCACCTCAGCTGTTTCAATGGCTATGCCAATAACATCTTCAAGCCAGAAGAGGAGCTTATTGAGCTCAGATGCTTCTTTCTTGAAGGCTATGCCATCATTGAAGTCATCAAAGGCAGTTGCATTAACTTCATCGTCAAGAGTGAATTCAAGGCTTCAGGTGAAGGCAAATTTGAAGGAGAAGATGGTGTCAGGTCTGACAGCTGCTACATTGGCTGCATACATGGTGATGCCTGAAGTTGCAGAGGCTGCGTCAGGAGCTTCCCCATCTCTCACAAACTTTTTGAAAAGTATTGTTGCAGGTGGAGTCGTAGTTGGTGGTATCATTGGTGCTGTTATTGCCGTCTCAAACTTCGACCCTGTCAAGCGAACCTAGAGATATTGTTCTTGTGCTGTGTTTTAATTCTATGAATATTGTTCTTGTGTTGTTTTAACGCTTATATATGATTTTATTCTTTGCAATGAAAGATATCTGTGTTGTTTATTCGCTGTTTTACGCAATGTCTGCACCATTTCTGCAATATCATTGTCAGGCTAAGATCTGAGCTCCGGCAAGTCACAACTCACCGGTAATGTTGCGTGTACTAGATGCTTGACATTGTACTGCTAAAACAGCAGAATTTAGCTTATACAGCTAACAACTGGATTTCAGGGTTATATCTTCTTCATGCCAGGACTCAGATCGTTATCAAATTACTCAGAAAAAGTAACAAATAATCTGAATTTGCTAACTGGCTTTCATATCTTATTTATTCATATTTTCACGAATTTGTTATATAAAATTTTGCACTTAAATTTTGACACCAACATTTGGATCTCAGTAGTATTTTTTTTTTTATCGATAAAAAAACCTTACAGGGGTTAGTCTTCGAGGGAGTTGGGGGAGTTTAATGTAGTTCATAATTTACCCGTTAATCGTGGGGGAGTTCCAAGGAGTCTCTCAAAATCCTCATTAATCGTGGGAAAATCAAATATCATCCTAAAATTTTAGAAGAGTCTCCCAAAATCTTTAGGAGACAAATGATAATGCTTACATTATTTTGACAATCTCTAATGGAAAAAATCAAACAAAAAAATTAAAATTTAAACCACCAAAATCTTTAAGAGAAATCAGTGTTGGACTCGCATACGTTGCCTCGTTAAAACCTTGAAATGAAGATCAGAGTAGTTTTGATAAAAATTTATTAACAATCCGAAAATTGGCATTCCGGCTAGAGTAGAAATGTTGGAAGTCTCTAGGAGCAGCATTGAATTTAACAGGCACCCCTCACTATGACTTCTCGGCTAGCCAAAAATGTGGCAAGTGACTTGCCGCAAGTCTCTAAAAGCACCCTTGAACTTAACAGGCACCCACAAGTATCTGATTTGCCTTATGGGCACTCACTTGGAATCTAGGTTGCCCCAAGTAAAAACTAACTAGTAGAAAGCAGTAGCTGTAGACAGTAGTAGTGATTTTCTTCTCATCTGAGGATTCTTCAGTCAAATCACAGCTCCAGAACTTGAAATTGAGCTTTGGGGTTTACAATGTCATCTTTTTCAATTACAAAAAGGTCAGCTTTTTTTACTTCACAGTGATTCATTTCCATTTTCATTCTAAAACAAAACCCTAACTTTTGTGAATTTGTTTCAGAAATCAACTTTTTCTTCAATAAAAATGGTATCTTTTTGAGGCAAAAACCTAATTTTGTCAAGTACGTTTCCATTCCAGGAGCTAAACTGCAGTGATTGTAAGAATTGTCTTCTGGCATTCATCATCTCAAAGGTAAGAAAATGTTGGTATAGAAATTTAGTAATTTTATTTTTATAAAGGTTACTAGTATAAGGGCATTTTGGTATTTTCACCGTTGATTGAAAAGAAGGCCTCATGAAAATACCTCTTCCCTTAATATGAGAAAATGGAGGGTAATAACGCTAGCAATCTTCGTCGAAGTGCTCGATTCACAGTACAAGCATGTTCAATCACTGAACAAGAAAAGGAAAGGGTTCATGAAGAAAGGGGCAATGAAGCAGAAACCAGTACTGGTATATTGATTCTTTGACTGGTTAGTTTTTTTATGTTTGTTTGTCTAAGATGTTGTATATTTTGGGTCTTTAGAATGTTCGTATTTTAGTTGGTTTTCTAGTCGGAAGATTAGTTTGTATGTGTTGCATTGTGTAGATATGGAACCGAAAAGCATGATGGAAAAAGGATCAGTTGTTAAGATGATGTCATTGTATCTCAAGTTCTTTGAAATGGATCCTGATGGGAAGAGTCGAAGTTGCAAATTCTGCAATGTAACCTATCCTCTTACAACGGCTTTAGGTAATCCCTGTTTCCATTTACTACAGAAGTCATTATCTATTTTACATTTTGCACAAAGCCGTTTTTATCAATGTCCGATTTCTTGTTCCGTCAAGGGAATTTGGGAAGGCATTTGAAATATTTCCATCCTGAATATGATAAGATGGGTGATGTGATCTCCAGCCTACTGCCGCAACCCATCACAATGATATCAGTGAGGACTGATAAGGTGGGTGATGACACTGCCAGGCCATCTCCGCAGCCTATCCGAGCTGGAACAGAAACGGCTAACAAGACGGGTGGTGCTATCCCCAGTTGGTCGCTGCGACCCATCCCAACTGTATCAAAGAGCGCCGATAAGATGGGTGATGCCGTCTACAGCCCATCTCCGCAATCCATCACAACTGTGTCGAATATGGTTCAGTCTGAAGTTGAGCATAGTAGCATTGTTAATCTTGACAATGTAACGTGTAAAAGTGAGCACACATTATACTTATTACAGAGTTTTATCGATTGAGATTGTTCGAGTGGGTTTCTAAATGTTCATATTTGGTTTGTCAGAATATTATTTCGATAGTGACTGAATTTATTGCCATGTGCAGATGTGGAACCCAAAAGCATGACAGCAAAAGGAACAGTCAGTGAGGTGGCAGCAGTGTATCTCAAGTTCTTTGAAACAGCTCCTGATGGGAAGAGTCGAAGGTGCAAATTCTGTAGCCAAAGCTATCCTATTGCAATAGCCTATGGTAATCCCTATTTCCATTTCTATGATTCCCTATTACGAGATATAATCAAAGAAGTTTTCATTTCGCACGAAACTGTCTTATTAATGTCCGCTTTCTTGTTCCGTCAAGGAAATTTGGGAAGGCATTTAAAATATCGCCATCCTGAATATGATAAGATTGGTGATGTCGTATCCAGCCCATCGCCGCAGCGCATTGCAACTGTAACGGAAATAGCTGCTAAGAAGGGTGAAGCCGTCCCCAGACTGTCGCCACAGACCATCACAACTGTTTCGAAGAGTCCTGATAAGTTGGGTGATGCCATCTCCAGCCTATCTCCACAGTCGACCGCACCTGTATCAAAGAGGGTTCAGTCTCAAGTCAAACAAATAGTAACAGTCACTGAGGTGGCATCATTGTACCTCAAGTTCTTTGAAACAGCTTCTGATGGGAAAAGTCGAAGTTGCAAATTCTGTAACCAAAGCTATCCTATTGCAACGGCCTATGGTAATCCCTATTTCCGTTTCTACAAATCACTATTACTAGCAAGTAAAAAAGCACGAGATATAATCAAATTTTTTTTTGTCTATTGTACATTTTGCACAAAACCGTCTTATTAATGTCTGCTTTCTTGTTCCGTCAAGGGAATTTGGGAAGGCATTTAAAATATCGCCATCCCGAATATGATAAGATGGGTGACGCTGTCTCCAGCCCATCACCACAGCACATTGCAACTGTATCAGAGAGGATTAATAAGATGGGTGATGTCTTATCCACCCCATCGCCGCAACACATTACGACTGTGTCAGGAAGGGCTGATAAGATGGGTGATGCCATCCCCAGCCCATCGCCGCTGCCCATAACAACTGTAACGGAAATAGCTGAGAAGAAGGGTGATGCTGTTCCCAGGCTGTCGCCGCAGCCCAACACAAGTGTACCCAAGATGGCTCATAGGGGAAATGTAATTCCTGCAGAGAGACCAACAAAAATATCATTGTCTTCACTCTTTGAAACATCTCCTGATGGGAAGAGTCAAAGTTGCAAACTTTGCAACCAAAGCTATTCTATTTCAACGGCAATTGGTAATTCCTGTTTTCTTTTCTTAACTATGACTATTGCTCTATTAGTGAGAAAGAGATGTCTCAATTGAACACAAAATCATCATCATTTGGCTATTTGTATTAATAACTAATTTGTTTTTCCATGAAGGGAATTTGCAAAGGCATTTGAAGCATCGTCATCCTGGTGAATATGATAAAATGTGTGATGTCATCTCAAACTCATCACCAGTACAGCTCATAACAACTGCATCAAAGAGTAGCACTGTGGATCTTGACCATGTGAACTGGTTACTACTTAGGTGGCTCATGGGAAGTCCTTATCCTCCCTCTGCATTGCAAGATAAGTGGCTATTGAACTCCTTCCAATTTGTTAATCCCATGGTCAGAATATGGTCAAACGAAAGGCTTCAAGCTGTCATCCTTGAGGTATTCAGAAGCATGCAGGAAGATGTAAAGGCTTCGTTAAATTTTGTGAACTCCAAAATCTCTCTTACCCTGGATTTCTGGACTTCCTGCGAACAAATCTTCTATATGAGCATCACCGGCCACTGGATTGATGAGAGCTGGTCCCGGCACAAGGTTCTTCTTGATGTTTCGCGTATACCTTACCCATGTTCTGGTACTGATATCTACCGTACTTTTATGAAAGTCCTCAAGATGTACAACATTGGGAACAGAATTCTCTCCTGCACCCATGATAACAGTCAGACGGCCATCCATGCTTGCCACGCACTTAAAGATTTTTTAGATAGTCGAAACTCAATGGCCTTCTGCTATATTCCCTGTGCTGCTAGAACACTAAACCTAATCATAGAGGATGGGCTGAGAACTGCAAAACCTCTGATATCTAGGATACGAGAGTTAGTACTTGAGTTGAACACGTCTCCAGTAATAGCATCTGATTTCAAGCAAACAACATCGGTATATCAAGAAGGTTCATGGAATTTCCCTATTGATATTTCAACTCGTTGGAGTGGTAAATATGCAATGCTGGATATCGCGCGCAAGGTAATCTTCAGAGTTCATTACGTTTACTGTGACATTATTGTCATTTTTGTCTGTATACTGCTTTTCCGGGAGAGGATTCTGTTTTTGAGCACAAATCTGATTTCAGTTATTACATTGCAGGCCTCTAAGTCCATTGATGCCGTTATCAGAAAGCATGAAGGGTCTCTAGCTAGTAATTATATGCTCCTGAACCCTGAAGAGAAAGTTGCTGTCAGTATCATGCACCTGTACCTCGAGCCATTCCACAAGACCACAAACAACATTTGCACAAGCAAATTTCCAACTGTTGGACTGGTATTATTCTTCATGGTTGATGTTTTCGAGATGATTGCTGCTTGCAGGGGCTCCTGGCACGCCCCAGACTGGCTAAAGTGTTGTGCTGAAGATATGGCGGAAAAGGGTAGGATCTACAACGACCAAGTACATAACATATACACTTTCATGGCTGCAATCCTCGATCCCAGGATCAAAGGTGAACTTATCCCCGAAAGTTTCAAATTGGAAAGCAATCTCAGAGAAGCAAGGGACTATTTCATGAGGCATTATTCGAATACTCATTTTCCAACACCGGCTAATGGGTACAGTCCTCAGGGAAATGTACATGAAGGCAGTGTAACTTCTTCAGAGGAGGTCAATTGGAAAAGACGTAGAGTTGACATGTCAACCCCTACAGATGAGCTCGGCCAGTATCTGTCTGAGGCTCCATCTCCCATCACCACTGATATCTTAGACTGGTGGAAAGCAAATAGTTCAAAGTACCCACAATTATCTGTAATGGCTAGAGATTTTCTGGCTGTGCAATCCACCTCGGTTTTGCCTGAAGAGCTTTTTAGTGGAAAAGGTGACGAGGTTGATAACCAAAGGTTCTGTCTTCCCTATGCAAGCACACAGCCAGTGTTGTGCATGAGGGCATGGATTGAGAGTGGTTTCAAGTTGAAGTACCGGTCTGCAGAAATCGACTTTGAAAAGCTCATGGCAGCAGCCATGAGGGCCTGGTAGTGATACCCCTACAACCTCAGGTACTACTACTTTTTTTTTTTCCCCCGATCGAAAGAGAAGATTATATTAGAGTAAAGAATGTACAGAGGAGCTCTACCTCAGCTATTACTACTTGTACGTAAACAAAAACAAAAAACAAAACTTAAGAAGGAAATGGCATCGTCAGTAATGCAACACTAAGCTAAACTAAATAAGAACCTACAACCAGCTTTTTCAACTATCAGTCCCCAAAATCTAGCAATGCCCAATGCTATGAGCATGCCAATATACTGGCATTCCCTTCGAATCATAGATGGTTTCTAACCGGTTCAACTCCATGTCATAAGAGTAGTAACTATGTGACCCGTTCGAGTATAATTTCCCAAATATGATTTTAAGTTTAGGAGGATCCCTGAGAATTGCAAAAGGCCGTAAGCCGTCACAGAAGTCGTGCAAATTAGCGGAGGTATGTAAATTTTCCATGCACCTCCAGTCCATATCAACGTTGAACCTCTTCACCCATATGTGATCGTCATAGGCGCCATGGAGGTTTTGCTTCTTTAATGTCCATACCTGTTATTCTTTTGTTTTATGATCATGGTAAGATAATAGTAATACTCCTCCCATCTCATTAAGGTACACACTGCACTTTGATGCTGAAGCCTCTTCGGGGAGTTTGATTCCACATAAAACTTCTCTACTGATATCAAGGCCGAGTACGTAAGGCTCGGCCGAACCACGTTTAATGATCCAATATAAGGAATCACCTGTACAGATAGAAGATCCAGTACCTTTCATCAAGGAGTTATAAGGTAAGCTAAAGCTGCTTGGGACCAAAATATCTCTCCATGATCCTTCTCCAACAGTGAGGAATTTGATCTTTTGTATGGGTGAACGCTTCTTGTAAGGTCCACAAAACACAACCTTATGTTTTCCGACTACCGGGTCATAACACAAACAAAATTCACATGATCCTTTGTCTTCGTATTCGTCTTTTGGTATGGGAATGTTGAAAGCAGGACAACGAGTAATCGGGTTATAAACATAGTACCTATAAACAAAGTACCTGCTATAAGAGTCGTAATGTTGGGACCAACACCTTAAAACCAATAAACCATTGAAAGAGTGTTGTATATTGAGGACGAGATTAACATTATCGTCTAGTGATGGCAGAATAGTTTTCTTCTTGTCATTGTGATCAACAAATACAAGAGCAAAGCTATCACCAATACTGATGAGACCACCGGAAGCAGATTTGTCAACTTTTGGGAATGTAAAGTAACAAATAATGGATCATGAGTGATTAAGTTGGACCAGTTTTTGCATACGCACCTGAATCGGACCAAACTCAATGGAGGTACTCTTGTAAGTATATCATAAATTATTGTCTCATACGGAAGAACAACAACTTTCGGAGGATTTGGCTTCTCCATCTTTTGGGATACAAACTGCAAAGCCCTAATTCTCGATTCAGTAGGAATTTATAGGGCATGCATGCATGCATGCCTTATTTTGGAGAAAGTGGGAATTCGTATGTTTATACTTTCCAACCATGTGGGACTAACTAAAACTCATCTTACACCTTGTTTATTTGGATCTGACTTGGAGTTTGATTCTGCGTTTGACTCGGACCGAGTTAGATGCACATGCACATTTGTTTTTTCGTTTTTCTATCTCCCCCCTTTTAAGTCGAGTAACACTCTCTTAAGCTCCGCTCTTCGTTACCGTTCATTTTCTTAACTTTCAATCACAGCCGTAGGATTATTAGAAAATCCAAAACAAAATTTCCGTCTGTACTTTTCATGACATCCGTAGGATTTTAGAATTTTAGACCCGCAGAAGCGAAAATTGCCGTCGATTGAATGAGGACTTTTTTCGCACCTGATAAGACTAAATTACCCCTCCGCTTTTCCGTAGAGTTTTGCCAATGTTTTCAATAAATTTTGCGGTAAATATTAAGTAGATAAGGGTTAAATACGTAACTATAACTTTCTTCTCATTTCTCCCTCTATTCATCAATCTCCATTAACGTTTTTGCTCAAGTGTTCCTTCATAACAGACCTCCATGAGGACCATGACCATCATCTCAAAATCAAATAGCTCTTATCCTCACAAAATCTAAGTATTCTTCCCTAAATCAAGTGCTCATGATATCCTAATTTTCATATAAACCCACCGTATGGTTTTATAATTCCCCAATTTCGGCTGGGAAAACTTAGAGTTAAATTTAGAGTTTTTTTCAGTTTTAATGTATTCAGGACGTTCGACTTAAGTTTCTCAAAGATGTTAAGCTAATAATACCACTGTTAGACATTAAAATCAGCTACATTTATTAAGGATTCGAATGCTGCTTTGTAAGTGTTTGAGGAAATATGTCAAAGAGTCTAAAAAGAATTTTTTAGTCACGATTAGACCATGCCTTATCTAACTGATCAGTGACGTTAATCTACCACCAACTTCGCCTTCATGAATGAGGCATTCAATGACACTTTTATACTACAACTCATTTGAATAATCCCAAACATTTAGAATTAGACTACTCTGAAATAAGCATTTACTCCCCAGTTATGTATACAAAATATTTTGATACTTGCATTTGAATTGATTTGGTTTGTTGCTGTTGAAGCATGTCATTTTTCGAAAATGCTAATAAAACGACTTTTGTTTGCCGACGTGCAGCGCACGTGCATTCAACTTGTGTATATAAGATCTGGTTCGGCTCATACATCTAAGTCAGAAGTCACATGTCAAATTCAGTCAGTTGAAAAAAGATATACCCGAAAAAGATGAGCGAAACATTTAAATTCACAAATTCTTATGGAAAATTGATATACACCCAAAGGTTTTCTAACGTACAAATAGAAACGTAGTGTGTATGGAATTCAAGGGGTAGCAATCGCTAACCCTTGCTCTTCATTGGATTCGATGTGGTCTGTGGGTATGCCATGGAGATTTAGGATTATGCATTACTAATATGCCCAATCATATCCTGATGTTTCAACAAATCACCTCGTCCGTCGGATCCATTTGTGGGATGAATTTCAGTCGGTGGTTCTATCTGTTTTGTAGATATTATGGGTTTTTTCCAAGTTTTGTCCGGTGTAAGACATAACCGTAGGTTCTACTTTACACTATAACATCATCTAGATGCTACAGTTAAACCAGGGACACCATCCGGGAGGAAGGAAAAAAGGGTATTTGAGAAAAAAGAATTACGGGGAGTCCCACTCTATGTGAGATGCTTAGCCCAAAACCTTGATTCATTAGGTTTATTCTAAGGCTTAGTCTTATAGTATCCAATCTAGTATACTAGATTGTACAGCCACGTCAGATAGCAGGGTAGGGGTGGTCTTATGGTATGGAGAGATTGGACGTCAAGTCGCTGAACCGTTCAGCGCTGAACCATTCAGCGTTATTCGAATATTCTAAAAAACATTGAATGGTTCAGCGCTTGACCGTCAATGCTAGGTCAAAGCGTTGAACCGTTCAGCGTTTAAGATTTTTGGTACAAAAATTCACAGGAGCCCTTTCTCCCCCATTTCTCTTCTACCCTAACCCGAAAAATGCATGTCCAATTTCTCCTGTTGTAGATAGTTTTTTCTAAATTCCTTCCGTGGGTTTGTTGAAAATTCGATTCTCTATCTTTTGCCCCAAATTTCACTCAATTCCGTCAACAATTGTGACCAAGGTATGATTTTTAACATTTATGTTTTTATCATGTTTTTGATATTTAATTGTGATGATTTCATGATTGATTTGATGATTACCATATATGTGTACTGATGTTTTCTAGATAGTTAGACTGTTAGATGAAAAAAAATGGTGACAATTTGATTTTTCATGTTGAAATTAGGGGTATGAAATTGGTTGTATGATTGAAATTGTGATGGAAATTCATTATCTTTTTATTGTAGTATGGAAGAAGAGTGTGCTTTGTTAGAGGTAGTGTCTGGGAAATACTTGCCTGGTGTCCGACATAGATGTCAAGAGCCATTATGTGACACTCGGGTAGTCAACTTTAGAGGTACTGTCAAAGAGATAAGCACGTTATATGAAATTGTAATAGCAAACAATCCTGATGCATAACGATACTGTGGCAATTGCAGGTTTTCTAGCATTTTTAAGTTTAATTTCACCAATTCGGATAGAGGCTTAGTGGAAGCCATAGCCGAGAGATGGTGGCAGAAAACCAAGAGCTTTCATTTTAGGGACTTGGAGGTTGGGCTTCTTCCAGTAGAATGGTATATGTTAACTGGCATTCCCACTGGTGTCCCATCAAAACGTCAAGTAGTTATGCCGTCGTTGCCGGTTGGAACAAAGTATAAGGATCTAGGTATGTATTTTCATACTGTGCCTACGTTTGGTGCATGGGATAACGTTAACTGGCTATCATGTGGTACCTTGAGAGCCTACATTCTAAGTAGAAGAGGCCGGGATAATACTCATGTTGCAGATCATTTGACACAGATGTTCTTTCTTTGGTGTTTGGGTCATTCTCTTCTTGCAAATTCTACTGGAAAAGTAGATAAACGTTGGATTCTATTGTTCCAAAATTTAAATGAAGTTGGGGATTATGATTGGGGTATAGCTTCTTTGGGAAATACCTATAAATATCTTGATGAGTGGTCTTCATGCGACGGTAAGGATCTATGTGGCATGGTTGTGGTTCTTGAATACTGGTACTACTACTATTTCCATAACCTGCAACCCTTACTTGTAGAGCCAGAGGTGCCACTACCTGCTGGACAACATGAAGATGTATTCCTAAAGATGCTTCTGTTCACCGGGGAAAGAATTAAGTCAAGGAAGAGGGATAAAAAAGGAGGCCAAAAGGATGTCCACAAACATTCGTTCTCCCTCGCAAGAGATCAGATTGACTTGCGAATGGGTTCATGTACCTGGCAGCCATGGATAAACAGTATTTATGCTCAAGGAGATGCTTATGATGCAGCACTACAGTTATCCGGGATGAGAGTATTGTTTTACGATCTGCAAAACCCCAACACCAGAATGAGTGTGTACTTGGCTGAGAGATTCCAGAGGCAGATTTATGGTGTGACTGTAATCCCAGCAAATCCTCCACAACTACAACAAGTTCAAGACAGGGAGATTGTAATTGTAAGCCCCAATCGCTATTATGCAGTCGAACCGGATGTATATACCCGTTGGTGGAGAACGCATAGTGTTGGAGGTTATGTCACTGAGCCATACCATGCACAGAACGTCGATCACTTAGCAGTTGGTAGCTCAAGACTTCCTCCCAGTGTGCTTCCCACTCATGCGCCGGATAACCTGATGTCACAGAGCTACACATATGACACACAACAACAGGTACCGCAGTTGCCAGAGGTAGACTTCACTTTACCAGTGGCCAACGAATCTGGTGTTGAACAACTAGTGGAGGTTCCAGTGCATCCGTGTCCGTATAATTGGGGTGAATTTGGTATGACTTTGGTAATTAAATCAACATTTGTTTGCATTTTCACTTTATATTGGCTTGAATGTTCAACTAAATGTATCTACTTTTGCATTTTACAGGAGCAGTGCTATGATTATATGTCACGACAATGGTCAGCGCTTACCGGAGCTCGTGAAGTCTTATGGCATGAGACGTCTAAGAGAGTTACAACTTCATGCTCGGATTCAGGAAGATCTTCTGCTTCACAACGTTCTATTCATTCACAACAACAAAACTATGCAGAAGATCATTCATTGGGTACTAGTACATATTTTCAAGCGGGGCAATGGCCTTCATCAGATACAACTCAAGGAGTTTACTGTCCAACGTTCGGAGCATCTACATCACTCAATGCACCACAAGGACCAGACCAACCTGGCAATGAATTTGACGATTTGGTTATGGAGCAAGGTATTCCTGACGCGGTTCAAGAAACTCAATATCACTTCTAGTATTCAAGGAGTAGTTGTTTTTATGTAGTAACATGGTTGTAGACTTAATCTTTTTTATGGATTGTTGTTTTATATTACAGTTTATGCTATATTTTTCATTTCATGTTTCCAACGTTTCGTTTTAAGTTTTAAAAAAAAAAAAAATACAAAATGGTAAGCTTATTCTTACACTCCATCTACACCTCATAACGGCTAGTTTTTCGAATCACCAAAATTCAAAATTTAAAATTCAAAATTCAAAAAAACTAGTCGTTAACTAGCCGTTGGGGATCCATCTATATAAAGAGTGAACTCTTCTTCTCAAACATTCATCTTTCTAGATACCTCTTCTTCTCAAACCTTTTTCCTTTATCCCAATCAATCAAAAGAAAAATCACTTATACGATGTCAAGTTCATCTTCAAATACCAAAAGGCCAACTCGATCACCAAATGAATCCATGACTGATAAGTTAGTTCATGAGTACTACTATACGTGTTCTCCATCTCAAAAACCATTATCTCCTCCTCCATCAACACGAAAGAAACCAAGCTTAGCTCCATTTACGTTGGAAGAAGATCTACGTCTTTGTAAAGACGTGATCTTCTATTATGGATTAGAAATAAATCGTGGTATGGTCAAGTGGAGCTCCCTGTTTAATTATATCGGAGAAGACTTCAAGTTTCAAAACCAATATGTGCGAGATGTAAAAGGGTTGTCAGACCGATGGTGGATCATACGCCAAAACGTTCATGATTTTATGCACTTGGGGAGATTTGTCCGAGCTAGACTTGGGAAAGATGTTACGGAGGATGAAGTTTATGCCAGGACTTTGAAGGTATGGAAACAAGGTAAATGAAAGGAATTCGAGTACGAAGCACATTACCATGAGCTAAAGGATTTTCTCAAAACCTTTAATTTGAAGTATGTTAGATGTCAATGTAATTCCTTTGGGGAATACTCGTTCATAATTTTCTCCTGAAAAGTGTAGCAAACACATTACTCGAATGAGCGAATTTAAATTTTAATGTAATCCTTGAAGTTATTAATGAAAATTTATCTTTTAATTTACATATGGTGCAACTTGTATTTGTTTTCTGATTTTTTTGGTATGAAATTTGTTCATTTTTGCATAACCGGTGTTCGTAGATTGGTGGTGTAACGTGAGTGTGAGAAAACAAAGTTAGAAACACAATATATTGCTGAAGGTGTCAACTGGGTGTATGAAAAAAAAGGCCAAACTCGGAAAAGTTATTTGACGCTGAACCGTTCAGCGCTGAAGGAAAACGCTGAACCATTCAGCGCTGAACGCAGAACCAATCAGCGTTTTCTTACTTTTTCAGCGCTGAACGGTTCAGCGCATCAATTATCTAGCTACTACTTGAGCTACTACCATCTGCTAGGAGAGAGGAGTAGTACTACTAGAATACACCACGCTTTTGGTGGAAGTAGTAGCCAAACTTGACACCATAAGACTAAGCCTAATGGGAGTGCTACTTCTACGAAAAGCGTGGTCTATTCTATGAATGCTACTTCTCTCTAGATATATCTACCATTCGAAATAGCATTGCTAGTTAGGCGCTGAATGATTCAACGGTGAAAAAGTCAACCAACGCTGAATGGTTCAGCGCCAAAACGAATATTCTCATTAGATCTGATGGCTCATATTATATATTTTAGATCTGATGGCTGAAATTATCTTACCATTTAGCGCCCTACCGCTATATGATTCAACGCTAGACTGATAACTAGCACTGTTATCTAGCACACACCATTAGACTAAGCATTGGAATCTGACGTGGCATGCTAGATAGCACTCTATCTAGCACTCCCATTAGACTAAGCCTTATGCATTTTTTTTTTTTTTAAATGCTAAGGCCCCTTCCTATGGGAAAGGCAAAAAAAGTGTTTTGCCTTGTTTGCCCCACTATGGAAGGGGCAACCACCAAAAACGAGCAGGCAAACCGCCAGATCTGGCGGTTTGCCGGACCAACTAAACTAACTAGCGGTAGTTAATAACTTTCTCTATCGAGATTGTGAATCTCGACCGAGATTTTCTCTCTCTCGGTCGAGAGTAAGTATTTCGACCAGTAATTCTCTTTCCTACTTTTCTGTTATATCTCTCCTAATTTTAGATTTTTATAATATATCAAATTTATCTCTCCTATTTAATCTCTCATACACATCATCCCACAATCATTATTATATTAAATTTAATTTTAACGGGTCCCACTAAAACAACTTATAATAGCTTTTTAACAAAATATGCCCGTTCGCCATAGTGTAAAAACGCATTTGCCTGGCCACGTGGCCAGACAAATCACAAAAAAAAGACCCCTTGCATAGGAAGGGGCCTAAAAGACTAAAAGTAAAATAGTCCCTCTGGCCTCCAGCTATGAAATTACCCTAGGACCCAAGTAAAAAGTAAAAAATGTTAGTAGTAAAAGTAGAAACGGTAACTTTATAAGTCTATACTGAGCCGCAGTAATATCATCCAGTTTCCTATTCTCTCCTCCTAGATTCCGATCTCCCTGTCTCTCGCCCGTAAC
>JAJJMA010322003.1:0-41017 GCA_023529015.1 Papaver nudicaule
TCTTATTATGCATGCCCGGACTGAGTTTCGATCTGACATCAACAAAAGACTGCATAAGTTCTCTATCCGAAATAACCATTATTTCATAACCATTGCTGGGCAAGTGTATCTCCTAATTATACATATAGATATGTGGCACTGCATATAAAACAATGCTCTCATCTGTTAAATAGTAAAAGTTCCATTACTGACCTGTACACTGAACGGAGTTACGCGAAGATGATCATCTGGCATGTACATCATTATCTATTTTCTTTGTGATCTTCTTTGGCTTGATTCTCCTTCTGAACGACACATCAATATGGAACATATGAGCACCGATACACAACTTTGTTGTGACACCAACACCTCTGTCGTCCTACATTCCTTATTTAGTGTTTACTTAATCAGTTGTTAGAGTTCTATTCTAGGCAGTGTTTTATTTAGAGAAGTCGGCATCCATGCCTTGTTAGCTAAGTCAGAGTCGTATTAATGGAAGTCTAGCATCTATAAATACTTGAGTCCTGTAAGCTTAAGGACATATGAAATACAATTAATCTTCTCAATCTTCTTCTTCTCTCTGACTCCCTACCCTAATTCGTCTACTCTTCAACCTTTTCTCTCTGTTTTCCTTCCCCTGTTCCCTTAATTCTCTTCAATTGTTACGTATATTGGCTGTTAAGGTGTTAGACCATAACATTTGTCATCAGAGCAGGTTCGGTTATTCTCAAATTTCAAGCAATTTTTTTTTTTTCATCTTTCTCTTGATTGCTTCCGCTATTCATCATGACAATCACAGACACGGTTAATAGTATTACCACCGTAGTAACTAACTTAGACACAACCGTCAGAGGGTTTATGCAAGCTATGGCTGATACCCAAGATTCTCAAGATAAAGCTACAGCAGCAGCTTTTGAACTATTGCTTTCTAAACTTCAAAAAGCCAACTATTCTAGTATGGCTATGTTAATGGAATCGCAGAAGACAGACATGGCTGAATTAATGAAGGCAAATAAGCAAGACACAGCTTTGCTTGCTGATACTATTGCCACAAAGATGGCAAACGTTCTCTTAGCTCGTCTTCCTATTGCTTCTCCACCACCTGGTTTTAATGGTTCACATAGCACTAATGGTTCCCCTAGCAATGGAATATTAGGATCACCAGAGAATCTCTCTTTTATTCGTCCAGCTCCTGTTCAAATTAAGTTTCCTATCTTTGAAGGTTCAGACCCAGCAGGATGGATATTCCAAGCTGATCAGTATTTTGGTTATCATAGAATAGCTGAAGACCAAAAGATTTATCTTGCTACAACTCACTTTAAAGGAGAAGCTAATGCTTGGTATCGATGGGTTCAAAACAGAATCACAAACCCTACATGGTTGTATTTCTGTTCACTCATCCGTGAACGTTTTGCTGATAAGAAGTTTGCCAATCCACGTATGGCTTTGTCTACAATCTTTCAAAAGGGACCAGTACGTGAACATATTGCTGAATTTGAGCAAATTCTAAACTTTGTTACTGATCTTCCTGAAGATCATATTATTGATCTTTCCATACGATCATTGAAGCCTGAAATTCGTTGTGTTGTGGAAGTACTAGAACCTCAAACTCTAGCTATGGCCTTCAAGAAAGCTATCAAACAAGAAGACGTACTGCTTCAATCTACTTCTAGATACAGAACTACAGCTCGAACAAATTTCTTCAGACAAGCAATTAATTCTTCTGGTCCTTCAGCCAATACACAAGTTAAAAGAATTATTCCTCCAGGAGTTAAGCGTCTAAGTTTAGATGAGCAGAGAGAGAGACGTGAAAAAGGTCTTTGTTTTAATTGTGATGAATTATATAAAGCTGGTCATATTTGTGCAAAACCAAGACTTTTACTACTTGAAATGGCTCCAGAGACTACTGAATTCGAAGAGGAAACAGAAGAAACAATGGGAGAAACATTCACTGTTGCAGCTGACCAACAACATCATGAACCAACAATTTCTTATCATGCTCTGACAGGTTCATCTTTCCCTAATACAATGTGTATTACAGGGCATATTAAGGGTACATCCATCACAGTTCTCATAGATTCTGGATCAACTCATAATTTCTTACATCCTACCATTGCTAAGAGATGTGGATTTTTAGCTGCTTTGGATAACAATGACATGAAGGTTCTTGTTGGAAATGGTGGAATTCTTCAAACTCAAGGAACCTGTTCAGCTATTACTCTCAAATTACAAGACTATCAATTCACTACTACATTATTTTTGCTGCCAATTAGTGGTTGTGAAGTAGTGCTTGGCGTACAGTGGTTAAGAACTTTGGGTAATATTGCTTGGGATTTTGAGAAACTACACATGAAGTTTAAGATTGATGGTCATGAACATTTTCTGATTGGTGATAAATCAGCATCTGTCATGTTACTTGACAGTACTCCAATGCAGAGAGTTTTTGAGCACACACATCATGGGTTTTTACTTCAATTGACTACAAAATCAGTCACACAAGAAGTTAATTCTCCGGTAAACACTAGAGTCTCAGATTTACTTTTACGTTTTTCTGATCTATTTGCATCACCTACATGTTTACCACCTCCAAGAGAACATGATCATCGTATTTCTTTACTGCCTAATTCTGCACCAATCAATGTACGACCATATAGATATCCACACTTTCAGAAGGAGGAAATTGAGAAAATTGTTTTGGAACTTAAGGAAACAGGATTGATTAGGCCTAGCTCTAGTCCTTTTTCATCTCCAGTGTTATTAGTCAGAACAAATGATGGATCTTGGCGTATGTGTGTGGACTATAGAGCATTAAACAAAGCTACTGTCAAGGACAGATTTCCAATACCAATTGTGGATGAGCTTTTAGATGAGTTACATGGAGCAACAGTATTCTCCAAATTAGATATGCGATCTGGTTATCATCAAATTCGTGTTCATGAAGCTGATATACAGAAAACGGCATTTCGTACACATGATGGACATTACGAATTTCTAGTAATGACATTTGGATTGTCCAATGCTCCTGCGACTTTTCAAAGTTTGATGAATGATATTCTTCGGCCTTATCTCAGAAAATTTGTGTTGGTTTTCTTCGACGACATACTTATATATAGCAGGTCTTTGTCAGAGCACATTCAACATTTGCAAGTTGTATTGGAAGTATTGCGTGCACACAAATTATTTTTGAAGAATTCAAAGTGTGAATTTGCTAGAGAATCCATCAGTTATTTGGGTCATATGGTCTCAGCTGAAGGTGTATCAGTTGATAATGACAAAATCTCTTGCATCATCAACTGGCCTATTCCATCTACGGTTAAAGCTTTACGTGGATTTTTGGGATTAGCAGGCTACTATCGCAAGTTTGTCAAAGACTATGGTAAGATTAGTGCTCCACTTACACAACTACTGAAGATAGATGCGTTTGTCTGGAATACCGATGCCACTACTGCATTTAATAAACTCAAGAAAGCATTATCTAGCACACCAGTTTTGGCACTTCCAGACTTTACAAAGGAGTTCTATTTAGAATGTGATGCATCTGGTAATGGACTTGGAGCAGTCTTAATGCAAGTAAAAAGGCCTATTGCTTATTATAGTAAAGCTATTTCAGGTAAGAATTTGAATCTCTCAGTTTATGACAAACAGATGTTGGCTATAGTGAATGCAGTTCAGAAATGGCGGCCTTATCTACTTGGTCGGCACTTTAAAATCTACACTGATCACAGAAGCCTTAAATACTTCTTGGAACAGCGTATTTCTTCAATGGAACAACAAAAGTGGTTGTCTAAACTACTTGGTTATGATTATGAAATCATTTATCGCTCTGGAGAATCCAATATGGCGGCTGATGCATTATCTCGTGTCAATGATTGCCAATTAATGGCAATTACTTCACCAATTTTTTCTGGAATCATTGACATTGTTAAGGAATGTCACAATGATACGGAGATGAGTACTCTTATTGCCAAATTGCGTGATCAACCTGATTGTAAGCTACATTATTCATATTTGGATGGAGTTCTTCGTTACAAAAACAGAATTGTAGTAGTATCTACTTCTGAGTGGTGCAGTAAGCTTCTTAATGAGTTCCATTCAACTCCAATGGGTGGTCATGCTGGATTTCTACGTACTTACAAACGTCTCCAACAAAATTTCTACTGGCTAGGTATGAAGAAGACAGTTCAAGATTACATTGCTTGCTGTGATGTCTGTCAACGTAATAAGGCTGAATCAATATCTCCTCCTGGACTACTTCAACCTTTATCTATACCAGCTGACATATGGTTAGATATCTCTATGGATTTTATAGATGGTCTTCCACCATCTAATCATAAAACTTCAATTTTGGTTGTGGTAGATCGATTGTCCAAGTATGCGCACTTTATAGGCCTTTCTCATCCATATTCAGCTCATACTGTTGCTGAAGCTTTTGTCAGAGAAGTAGTGCGTCTGCATGGAATGCCTAAAACTATAACCAGTGATAGAGACTCAATTTTCATGAGCAATTTTTGGGAAGCCTTCTTCTCCTTGCAACACACTCAACTGTGTAGAAGTTCTGCCTATCATCCACAGTCTGACGGCCAAACTGAGGTTACAAACAGAACTTTGGAGTGTTATTTGCGTTACTTTGCTGGGATGAAGCCAAGTGATTGGGTTAAGTGGCTTCCATGGGCTGAATGGTGGTATAATACTAGCTATCATACAGCAATTCAGATGAGTCCATACCAAGCTGTTTATAGCAGAACTCCACCATCAATTTCAACATACATCTCTAATACTACTGTTGTGCATGCTGTTGATTTGGTGTTACAAGCTAGAGATCATGTTTTAAAGATTCTAAAGTCCAATTTACATGATGCCCAAGTAAGAATGAAAACCTATGCAGATACTCATAGGACTGAACGAAGTTTTTCAGTCAATGATTTAGTTTTCCTAAGACTTCAACCTTACCGTCAGACAACATCAGCCACTTCATCTTATTCTAAGCTGTCACCTAAGTTTTATGGACCATTCAAAGTTTTGGAGAAGATTGGAACTGTGGCTTATCGATTGGAGCTGCCCATTACAAGTATGATTCATCCTGTGTTTCACGTTTCACTACTGAAACAGAAACTTGGCGCTAATGAAGTACTTAATAGTGAACTGCCTATTACAGTCGACTTTGAGAAGTGGGAACCGGAAACAATTTTGGAGTGCAAAATGTTTAAGAAGGGAAATGCTGCTGGTACAAAATGGCTCATCAAATGGAAGGATCGTGCAATTGAAGATGCAACATGGGAGGATGCTGATGAACTTTTACTTCGATTTCCAGAGTTTGAGACTTGAGGACAAGTCTTTTTTTAGGCAGGGTGGGATGTTGTGACACCAACACCTCTGTCGTCCTACATTCCTTATTTAGTGTTTACTTAATTACAATTGTTAGAGTTCTATTCTAGGCAGTGTTTTATTTAGAGAAATCGGCATTCATGCCTTGTTAGCTAAGTCAGAGTCGTATTAATGGAAGTCTAGCATCTATAAATACTTGAGTCCTGTAAGCTTAAGGACATATGAAATACAATTAATCTTCTCAATCTTCTTCTTCTCTCTGACTCCCTACCCTAATTCGTCTACTCTTCAACCTTTTCTCTCTGTTTTCCTTCCCCTGTTCCCTTAATTCTCTTCAACTTGTTACGTATAATGGCTGTTAAGGTGTTAGACCATAACAAACTTAAAATTTCTTATAAGTCACTGCAAGATCTACTTCTCACCTGTTGTTATGGAGTTAAATAGTGTGATCCCAATTGTATCCCAATAGTGGATTCTTACCACCACCATTCTAAAGCCAACTGGGTAAAATCAAACTCTTCCTTCCACTTAAAAAACAGCTAAATTCTGTAAAGAAGACCAACGAAACGCCGAGACAGATTCATTAACCCAAACATTCATCTCTTTGTTTCCTTTCAAAATTTCTTCCCTTCTAAGTAATATTACCATGGCGTTTTACAAAATCTATTTATATATATCTCTTTCTTACCAATGATAAACTGGAACCCCAATTCAATTTCTTTTGTTACCATTTTTGAGAAGGTTTCCCAACGATAGTACCATTTCTGAGAAGGTTTCCCCAGAAGTAAGGAAGATAATGATGAAACTATCATTTCTTCCAATTAATTTGAAGCAAGTGGGCATGATGGTACTTCTTCAATTCCAATATTCCCAGAGATTAATTTTCCTTTTGTCGGTACAATTTTGGCTACGAAAAACAACCATCATAACTGAACAATAAGTCTCTCTTCAGCATTTCATCAAATATGTATATCCTCTAATTCTTGGTACACATCCCTGAAAGTCTCCCAAAAATCAGTTAGTTAATTGAAACAAAAACGACAATTGACCTTGGCTGGCTAAAGAACTTATAAACAGAGATATGGAAATGCCTGTGAGATTGAAAGGAAGTTCATACCTATAGGATTCCAAGATGCTGGTGGTTTGAAGTTGCAATGCTTCAAACAATATTATGTGAGATTTGATAGATAGATAACAGAAGACGCATCTTCTCACATTATCCACGCATATCTTTAATGTGGGGTTCAATGGTTGGTATCGTTTTGATTGATCGGGAGAGCTGTGTATTCGGCCTGCACTATTTATGCAGCTGAAGAGTCGTGTCGATATAGCCTTAAGGTGTAGGGGAGCTTTTCTTCTCATATATTCCTGAAAACAGTTATTTTAGATAATCTTTTCTTCTGTGACTTGTGAGATGTCTGCTCGCGTTACACCTACAAGTAGTGTGCACGTGCATTGCACGTCATAATTCAACCGGCTTTCCAAATATATAAGATTCGCAAAAATCCGTTGTATAGTTTTGGAGATTTTTTTTTGAAGGTCGGATTTCTCCGTAGTATAGTTTTGGAGATACTAAGTTTCTAAATATTTCTTTTCATTTTTATGTAAATGGCACTTCCGTAAATACCAATTTTAAAACTATTTGTAATTGTAATTAAGTCCCTGTATACATTGCTTATTGGTCCAGTAACCTCCTTGATCTACCGGCTTACCTTCTGTTTGATTAGTTAATCTGACGGCTCAACTTCCAATGTGCGCGAATGAAGTCATGTGCGCGGACCAAAAATTGGTTAAAGAATTTGATTGAATTCGTTGCGCACCTTAAAGAGGCGGGAGATGATATACGCTGTTGGGTAATATATCTCTCGACTCTTGACCAACAGACATGTCTATTCTGTAAGAAATGATATTCCACGATTTTTGTGAAAATTTGAGGAGAATTCTGGTGCCGCCACATCAGCAAAACTTGTTCTCCTTTATATACTACTATTATGCTTCATGCCTTTTTAGTGTGATGCATCACTAAAATTGTTTTGGCATTTCATTTCATCATATGTTTTGGCATAGGTGATAGGCCAACCATGGCTTGCATGCACCAAGTCAGAATCGGTCCCATAAAAAATCATAAAATTATTATTATCTTGATATTTACATGTCTTCTTTGCGCTGGGGCCATGTTAATCTTCTCTGGATGGTTTCGGTTGTATAACAATAATCCATTGTGGACCTGTGGACCGGGCAAAATAATTTTTGAATTACTGTATGGCACAAATAATAATTTTTAAGGCTAATGGGATCAATCAGTTTGTAATCAATGTAATTTTTTGTTTTGACACCAGGATTTTCCAATCTGTTGATTTACTATTTATCTTATCGGCTTATAGAACTATTACATGAAAATGAACAACTAAATTGAGCTTATGGTTCACATAATTGAAAGAATGCTGATCAACATTTATAACTATTATCACAATTATAAACCACAAACATTCGATAAATAGTATTTCCTAATTGAAATAACGTCAAACATTCACTAATAGCATTTCCGGATTGAGATTACAAAGTTTGAGTAGTTTGTCAGTTTTCTCCACTATCTCGATTTTCCCCTTTACAGACACTAATATAGGGTTTTTTGTTCTCATGTAGACTCCTTAAGTGCCTACATTAATTTATAGCGGACTTCTCACTTTTGGCTGATTTGAGCATATACTAGACTTCTCGACCTGCTGGAAATATGAATACCATGATACCTCAAGCCCTTATAGTGTGATCACTTGGTGATAAATTGCATTGCATTGGGTCATAAACTCATAATGTTTTGGCATAGGCCAATTCATGGCTTGTGAATATCGTGCGCCAAGTGAGAATCAGTCCCATAAAAATCACACAGTTACTAGTATCTTGAAATGTACGTGTCTTCCTTGAACAGGGGCCATGTTAATCTTCTCTATATGGTTTCAATCATATCATTGTATGGTACAAATCAACAGCTTGTAATCATTGTCATTTTTTGTTTTGACTTCTGGACTTTTCAATCCTGGGTCCGTTTAGGCCCCTGTTAATTCTTTAGTCGAACACTCAAGAACGAACCACTGCTTCACATTATTTAAACTTTTTATGGTTCGGGGGGTACAACGTCGTCGGGGCAACGCACAAAAAGTTGGCAAACATTCGTGTCATTTATTCTGAGGACTCCACTTATCTTTATATATAATAGCAGACCCTAAACGTCCACATGTCGACAGTAGGTTAATTCTGCATTCTGGTGAACCCATGCCAGCAACACTTATCCATGTCATCGGTCTTTTATTGGTTGGAAATATTATAAACAGTCCGGTCATCAAACTTAGCACCCATTAGTCGCAACAGATGCAACCATTCGCAACCAAAAGGTGCCTTCTTAGTTAACTACATTCGCCACCAAAAGGTGCCTTCTTAGTGAAACCTTTCACTGTTTAACTACCATAACCACCCACACTATAAAACATTAAGCAATACAGAACTTCATTTAAGGGAATTCACCAAGTCAAAATCAACGTACCAAACTTTATTGATTCAAACAAGCAGCGTGCTAGAAAAAAAAGGAAATAACGGAGACTTTTTTCGTCTGAACGATAGATCAACAAAACACCGACAATTCCAACCAAAAAGGTAACAAAGTTCAATTAATATTTCAAGTCATACATTAGCAAATATATATGTTTATGTGTATAACATTTAAGTTTTGTTATGCAACAGTTCAACAACAGATTATAAACAACGAACATGCTGCAAAGGCAATGGCCTCTAGAATAACAATCCTGGCAAAGAGAAGGAGCCCTAAACAAAAGAATGTCCCTCACATTTTTTTGTAATCAGGTTGTGCACGAGAATGGATTGATTACGAGTAGAACCACATTACAGGAATCCAGAAGCAATTACCCAACGCCACAGAATGAATACCAAAGTCTTAGTGAAAGCGAAATATATATTCATAATACTGTGCAAAAAGGTGAGTAAATAACTGGAAAACTCTTTTCGATGTCGAGAAGCGCTTCATTTAGAGGTTACACAAATCAGAAGATGAAAATCCTTTACTAAAAGAAATCGTCTGTATAACGCTAATCATGCCCGTTCTTCGGAATAACCCCGATTTTTGATCTTCACTGTTTCGACAAATAAAGTAGATGCATTCTACAACGATGGATGGTGGTCCGGACAAGTTATCAAGAAAACTAGGTCGACATACAGTCCAAACAATATACACGAGCGTACTTACTATGTGTTTGAAAGCACCGATGAAACCATTAGTTTCGAACACGGAGATTTAAGGATACAAATTTTCAAAAAAAAAATTAAGGATACACTATGATTGGATCGAGGGCTCTTGGATCCGCTAATGATTTGATGTTCATTGACAAAAGATTTGATATATTTTTGTTAAATCAGGTTTGATAAACAGATATTATGGCTAATGAAACCTATAGAGGGTAATCGTATAGTGGATTTTACAACCGATTGTACATGGATTGCGTTTACCGAGACATGTTAGTCTATTCGAACGATTGGTATTGCAAACACCATACACACTTCCGGTGCGTATGCACCGGGTAGTATACTTGTGTTAATCAAAAGGAACAGTAGCACCTCGCCACTAGGAATGCCGCCAATAAACCACAAATCAAGTGTTGTGATTCGTGTAAACATTCATTGTTTTTATGGTTTCAGCATATTCTAATTTTAAATTGTTTGAACGCAAAACAAATCAAACTTACCTCTCAAAGTTATCGAAATGGAAAGTGTGCATCGTAGGCTACCATCTTTCGGAAGAACGGTGATAGATATGATGTTGGGCCATTTCAAATCTAACTCATAGTTTTCACGCCAGGGATATATGTTTGGTCTGGTTCATATTGGAGCTGGAAGTTTTCTATACATCTCCGCTAAATCCGTCATCCCCCTCGTAATCTAGCGACATTAACTTGTTCAAGGTGAGTGGATACATGGTGGTCAACTAGTTCCGGACTCGACAACACTCATGGGTTATCAAATTCTGCCAGATCTTGATTCCAATTTTCGACACCAACTGTAGGTGGTGGATCTGTTATATTACTTCAGTTTCTTTTGCGAAGTAAATTCATTGTATGGAGCAGAAATGAAGAGTATAAATGAATAAGGAGAAATGAGTGAGTTTTCGTTGCAATGAAATGAAAACTTTCATTGATATTTAGAAAAGAGGCGTTGGGCTCGGCGCAAGTAATGTCGCCCGGCATAGTTGCGCCGCTGGCGGTGTAAGTTACGCCCATTGGCACATGTTATGACGGGTGGCGGGAATTATGCCGTTGGTGCTTTTTTCCATAGTGACAAACTGTGTTTGTCCATACACCTGTCCATGCAAAGTAAAAAAAAAAAAATCTTCCATAGGAATTGCCTTTACATTGTGAAAACAAAAGTCTAAGAGCATCTCCAATGGGATTGTGTAGTGGTTCCTACATGGCATTGGTATGAAGACATGTTTAAGGTCAATTTATGTGTAATTTTCCTTGATGTAAGGAGGTTTACAATTACCATCTCTAATGGAGATATGTTTAAACTGAATATTTGACATATTTGTCAAAATCTAATTGGTTAACCAATTTTGAAAATTTTAAATTTTGTATCAAAACATATTCTCATTGGATAAAGGTGGTGATTAGGATCTTCACATCCGTAGAGAGATCTTCTGAAAACAGGATTTCTCTGAGGATGTGAAGATAACCGTTTTATCTTTAAGCCTCACATTCACCTAAGACTTTCCCATTGGAGAATCTTTTTTGATAAAAATCTAAGAAATCCTATGTGGTCACAAAAATAGGAAGCACAACCATCTCCCATTGGAGATGCTCTAACTAGTAAAGTAAATTTGCAAGATTTACTTCCTTCCATTCATTCCACATAGTGAAGTTGTTGCAATAAACTACCAGATTTGCGGTAGTCTTCAAAATTTCTCTTCCATAAATTAAATCCTAAAACTTTTAAGGTGATCTCAAAATGATTTTGGCCTCGGAAATCTGTACTTCTGGGCATATCTTCTTTGTCAGGCTTCCGCATATATGCCTGTTAGCAGCATGAGAGTTAGTTCGAATCACTATGGTTATATACTTTGGGCATATCTTCCCTGCAGATCTCTGTGAACCTCTATGTTTGCTTCCTGTTAAATCTTCCAAGTGTTTTTTCTCACCATGTCATGAAAGTATGATCCTGTAAATTTTGTATGGGCTTGGAAGCCTCCAAGAGAAGAGATCGCAATGTCTTTCAGGGCTATAATCTTATCAATTTGAAATTGTTATCAAATGGTGTCACTTTTCAGTCATTGGGAGTTGCTGAGTACACTGATTTGGCCCATGCCTTAGCCAGTCCCTCCCTCCTTAGCTTCCTCTGCACTTATTTCCAACCAAACCCAATTTGGTCAAACAATCTAGAAACCCGTTCTTGTATAAAGTTGTCATGCCGAGTCTATAGAGTCAATAACAACCTAACCAGTTAGCTAGTCATACTCCTACTTTATTTAGGGTTCAGTTTATCGGTTTTGAATGTAAATCAAATCCTAAAAACTCTCTGTTGTATCACTATAAAAAGCATTGTTTCCACCAGATGAAGGTGTGGAAGAATAATTGAAAATATCAAACTCTGTTTTGGTATGGAGTCAGAAGATCCAACATCCGGCGCTTCTCATCAATTTTTCATCATGGCACAAACTTCAACTCTCCATCTAATCAGTGTCAACTAAATGACACAAACTATATCTTGGAAAACACAGTTCAAACCACTATGCACGATTACTTTTCACATGGTTTGAACTGTGTTTTCCACAGGAGATAGTTTGTGTCATTTAGCTTGACACTGATTAGAAAAAATTGATGAGAAAGAGTAATAAAGAGAGTTACCTTCCTTTAGACTCTTCCTAGCTACAGCTACCAATTCACTCTCGCTTCGACCTTTGTCCTGTGTTTAATCTCTCTGAGCTGGCTGAAGGATTAAGAAGAAGAAGAAGAAGAAGAAAAAAAAAGGTCCTCTCTCTCTCTTCTTGTGTACTCTACATCCTAGTTATTTTTCACTTCAAGGTTTCATGTGTATTTGATCAGGTAGAGCCATCGGTGAAGAAAAAAGAAGCTGAGGAAGTTAATTGGTGCAGACGGACCAAAACATAGAGATCTTGCACAAAGAGTTAGCTGCTGCGAAGAAAAAAGAACCTGAGGAAGATTTCACTACTGACATTGCACACGTAGTGCGAGACTTAGCAGTGCTAAGAAAGAAAGACTGTTGAATTTCATGGCCAAGACTAACAAAAATAATGAATTTCAAATTATCGTATATTAGTTGCAGTACCATATCATGTAGTGAACATCAAATGACAACGTAAATTAGGTGCATAATGAATAATTTTAACATAATATTGGAGAACAATACCACAAGAGACAGATGACAGATGCATTCATAAGCCTCTGGAAATTATGAAGAGGTTGACATCTCTGACGTAAATTCTTATTGCTTTTGAAACTAAAAGAAAAATTACACAATTCAAAGTACCTGTATGCAAAGACCAATTGTTGCAACACCATTAAAAGAAACATTATAAGCCTTGGGCATATTGAGATTTGAAGCGAAATGACTATTATTATCTAACGAGTAGCAAACAGAGGATTTTAGGAAATTAAAACATCCAAAAAAGTATAAAACCAATACTTGAGCACACTGTAATTGTAAGGAGATTAGCAATAGTGTCTAGTAATCATGAATAAATTGTTTGAAATCGCGGTGTGAAAGAAACTTACGACTTAATCTTAAAAGGAGCCTCAAAAAAATAATAATTAAGTGATATCGTAGTCTACGCAAAATTGGATCAGAATAGATGATTTATCAACCAAAGCAATACTTACGCCCATGGTCATACTGTGAAATGGAAAGGCTCTGTCCAAGATGGTGGTGGGACTGCTGTTAGCCTTGGCGTTAGCACAAATGGTAAGACCCTGAAACTCCAACGGCGATAGCCAACATTTTGAATATTACGATTAGGAAGCCGACGAAGCACTAGTTCGAATCCACGTGTTTTGATATTGCAAGCAACAATACAACTGAATGAATCCAAGATGACGATCTTCGGATTCCCTGGATGGAATGCTAGAGGCGACAATGGTCTCCAAACAAAGTTACTATCACATGGATTATCTTCATAAGGTGCTACGAGTTTCTTTATTATATCTGATTGATCAATCTTACCAACCAAATGCCAAGCTGAGCTCCCATTCAACTGATGATGGACACTACCGACATCGAGTAACCAAACACTCAAGGCACACTCACCTGATAACCGTCGGCGACTTTCACAGTAACCTATGAATCCCCTGAACGATCCAAGGCAACTACGAATAGTACGTATGTCCTGCTTGTTGTTCACTTAGTTCGATATCGCTAGGTAACTTGATCAACTCGCAATGCCCAGCGCCACCAGTTCTGTCTAGATGATATGCCATGATTCTAGTTTTACTCTCAATCCAGTATACGACTCCATTATTGGTGATCACCTTATTAAACGGTGTATCCGGAGATCCCCATACTATTTGTGTAGGGCATGAAACTATATAGTTCTTCCATATTCCCGACTGAGAAGAAAATATTTCAATGTCGAGGTTGATTGATTTTTTCTCTGAGGGTACCCTGATGCGAAATACCTTATATGCTACTGAGGAATTAGCAATAGAGCATGAAGATGCCGCTTCCGTTTCCAATTCGCATATGAAACCATTTAAGACCCATTCATAACAGTGAGTTGGTCTAGGGAGTGTAACCCATTTCTTGGTGAGTGGATTACAAACAAAATAATCCTTTTGAAAGATTTTGGTGATTGAACAAAGAACCAACCCATTACTTGAAGCTACCATATATAGATGTTCAGGTTTCATAAGTTGTTTTTGTAGGAATTCAAAGGAAAAATCATGAGAAGTGAATTGCAAGCGATTTTTTGTTGAACAAGAAGGCTTTGGAATGAGACGACCATCCTTCCAACAGTACTTGTTAGTGTTAAATTCTTCCATGCAAATCGATTCGATAACTGACATATGCTTAGGACGAGGACGGATATTTCTCACGGATTTCCTCTGGTCCTTGCGTTTATCAAATTGGAAGAATAGAGTCCACGGAGAGTAACGTTGAAATCTGTGAAACTGAGCATTGTTAATGAGGACAGGGTCAGAGAGAAGGGCATACCATTGTTTTGAAACGGACCTGAACCTGGAGATGGATTTTCGTGGAAGACGAAAAAGAATCTCGGGCAAAACATCATCTGGTAATCGTACTGTACCAAAATTTTCTTGTTTCTGATCTGCAACTTTAGATTTCAATGATGAACCCATGACTATATATTATCAATGACGGGTAAAGGTCAGTACTAAGAAAGCCCTAGATTCACAAATTCGCATGAGTATTTGGGAATCTGTCGTTATGACAGAATTTGCTGCTCTGTGGACCGTGCGTGCACTTGAACTCTATGCCTTATGGCTGCTAGACGAAACACTTGAGTTGTGTGCGGCTGTGTATTGCCTAATAAAGGCAAATATGTGTATTGCCTAATAAAGGCATGTGGTTAATATACACAAATTCGACTAGCTATGGAATTAAGTCGGTTTCTAAAGCATATTCATACACAACAAAGAACCCCCAACTACTATATATAATAGTTGTGAATACCCCAACTTCAATTCTTAACGAATTTCCTTGCAAAGTTTTCAGAAAACTTTTTCAGAAAGCAAGTTGCTGAGCATTGGAGAATAAGGGAGCGTTGGAGAAGTTGAAGAATGTTAGGAGACAAAACCCTTGTAGATGAAGAGTTTCACCACAGTAAAGCAATGGTTGATATATTGAGCAGAGTACCGGGAAAGCCACTTATGAGATTCAAGTGTGTTTGCAAATATTGGCGTTCCTTAATTCAAGGGGATAAGACGTTTCACGATCTGTACCATGAGATTAATTCAAAAAGATGTCTTGAGCGAAGCTACTTAGGAGCCCCCAAAAGTGTACCCCTAATGTGTACACCAATAGGTGACAATTACTTATTGGTTCAAATTCTCCCACCCCATGCCCCCATTGAAAAACATGGGCCTCATGTGTTTGGAAAAAAACCAATAGGTTCGTGACACTTATTGGGCTACAAGTTTGGGGGATGGCTCTTTTAGATAATTTTGTTATTTTGGGAATTTGTAGTTTCTCTTTTTGTAGTTAGGAAGCAAATTTATATTTTTGTGTAGTAAGAGTTTTCAATATTTGTATCGCCACCTAATAATTTAATTTACCGTTGTACTATAGTGATGTTTGCAACTTTATTTGATTATACTTTATATAGGTGGTTCAAAGGCGTTTCTAGAATTTTCCAGAGTACGGATCGAGAAACACAAATTTTGTGTAACATTTCAAAAAACAGAAGTGTATGGGATGAAGTGGAGGGAGGCTCGTGAAACAGAAACCATCACTGACGAAGACATAAGTGATGCAAGTGGATCCGATTCCAGTGAGTGATTCTAAATCAGATAAAAGCAACAGTGAGAATGAAAGGAAAAGATAGTTGATTTTGACATTCATTGCAGTTGCCAAATGTTTGAGAGTACTGGAATTCTATGTAGACACTCGATAATGGTATAAATGTTCGATGGCATTCGATCCATATATCAGATAAAACGATTAGCCATATTGAAGCAAAATGAACGACTACTTAAGTGAGAGTTTTTAGTAAGAGTTAGAGTAAAAAATCAATGAAAAGTAGTATTGATTGGGTTGAATTTTGAGTTGCGAAGAGTGGGTTGGTAGTGAAAAAACCCAACGGATATATTTTTACTGTAGCAAATTCGGCCGTTAGAGTAGATTTTACCGTTGAGAACGAGTGGTTTAGATGGGGTTTAAAGGGGGTGTGAGTTAAAGAAAAGTCAAGCAAATAAAATATCGAGGGGCGACCACTCAGTGTACGCCAAGTTTAGGGCGTACACTCAATGGCCGCTAGCGTCAACTGAGAGTCCGCAGGGTACGTACACTGAATGTCCGCCTAGTAAAAACGACATAAAACTTGCAACATATGTAAACCAAATTTTAAGTTGTCTCAAATATTTTACTCAAATTATAGGTCTTTTTACCTACTATTCACGCAAAAAGTATACTATAATACTTCCTCTAAGAATAGAGGTTGTAATGTCATTACGGGCTATAATTTATTAGAGCAAGCACTACAGTACACTTTTGGATGAATAGTAGGTCAAAAGACCTACAATGTATGTAAAAGCTCTGAGACAACTTAAAACTTAGTTTACATGTGCTACAAGTGTTATGTCGTTTTTAGCGGGCGGCCACTCAATGTACGTACCCTGCTGCCATCAAGTGGACGCCAGCGTCCATTCGGTGTACGCCCATGTTTTGGCGCTCACTGAGTGGCCGCCCCTCGATATTTATTTTTGCTTGACTTTTCTTTATCTCACACCACTCTTACACCCCATACAAACCACTATTTTGCAACGGTACTATATTCTCCCACGGTTGAATTTGCTACGATAAAAAATAAATCCGTTGGGAGCTTTTACTATAAAAACCCCCAACTCTTCTTAACTAAAAATTCATCCCAATCAATACATTTTGCAATGATTTTTCACTCTAATTCTTACTAAAAATTCTCACTTTTAGTCTTTCATTTTTCTTTAATATGGCTATGAGGTTTACGGTTGTAGAAGATGTTACTCTTGTTCAAGCTTGGGTAGCTATCACTGTTGGCGCAAATGTCGGGATTCAAGACGGGTTCTTGAACACGTTCTCTAGGATCGCATCTTTGATATTTTTGTCTTGTTCCATGATAATGGTGAGAATAACAATGGAAGGACCAGGCGATTGATTCAATGTCGATTTAAGATGATCAAAAGTGCAGTGGATACATTTCTTATCGTTCTTGCTGATGTTCAAGCGCGTCATCCACAATTGTCCGCCCCCCAAAGATGCTTGTTGGGGAAGTCTGAGTATTTTGGTGAAACAAGAACCATCTTTAAGTTCGATGAATGCTATGAAATATTCAAAAACGATATCCCGGGAAACGATCTTGATTAAAATCAACACGTTCGTTTGAGTGGAATAGTACGAGTTTTGTTTACCAATTTCTTTTCAGAGTGTATTGTATTTTAATTTCCCTCAAAGTAATGACTATGTCATTTAACTAGTTTATATTTACTATTTTATTTGCAATTTATGTAATGTAATCACAATCTTGTTATCAATGAACTCTCAAATTTTACCCTTTAATTATTTTATTTTATTAGAATTTTTCCAAAAATAATAAGAAACTATAGCGGCTATAATTTTGAAATCATAACGGTTACAAAGAGAGTCGTTCGGTTTTATCACTGTAAAACCCAGCCCAACTAAACCTCCAAACTACAAATTCATATCACTCAATACACATTTGCAAATTTGACATTTCAGTGATATCAAAGTTTCCAATATATCTTAGAATAGTATGGGTTCTGCTTTTACCACTGCTGAAGATATTGCTCTTACAAATGCTTATATCACAAGAATGGCTGAGATTAACGCTCTCCCAATGTTGCGAGTTAATGCTACACGACCGTCCCAAGTTCTATGGCACAATATTCTTCAAATCTTTGATAGGCTTAACAGAGGAAACCCCAATGGAAGGTCATGCATATCTCTCAGTGTTAGATATGGCAGTATTTCACGAGATTTTAAATTATTTGCCAAGTACATGCGTATGGTCACCCAAAACAACCCTCCTGGACTGAAGAACAACTGGTAAGTATCCTTACGTGGGTATGTGATTCATTTTATTAACTACAATTTACCCTTGTTTTTAAATATTTTTCAGAAAGCCTATGCATCATCCCTATTTTTCGAAGAACGTGGAGAAGTATTTGCATTCGAGGGTTGCTATGGCCTGTTGAGGGATATTGAACCAGGTTATGTTCCCTAAGGTTTACCACCAAAGAATGAATGAAAGACTACGTCAACTTACTATTTCCACTTAGTTTAAACAATTTCCTTATGAAATGCAGTTAAAATCAAGTAATGTACTGTTTGTTTGTAAACCTCGATTCTTGTAATGTATTTCGAATTCCATAACGACTATTTTCTTAACGGCTAATTTCCTAACGGCTTCTTCTCTAACGACAATTTCCATAACGGCTATTTTTTATCTATAAATACCTAAAATGTTAGCAGTTTAAACACTCACATCCTCTACCCAATCAGAACTCTCATCATGTAATGGTCAAAGGTTGGTTACTTTATTTTCTTGAAACGCTCCTTGTATCATAGTTGTTCTTTTAATCATCTTATTATTATTAAACTGCATTTCTCTTCCGCCATCAACTGTGGAATTTATCAATCGGAAAAACAAAAAAGTGCTCTCTGTCCATGGATGTACTCGGCTTGTCAAAATAAACACTGCAATGAGTTCCGCAAGATTATCGAGTCGAATACACCAAACAACCCATCTAGGTTGTTTCTCAAGTGTCAAAAGCCAGAATGTCGATCTTTTCAATTGTTGGATGAGCTATCAAGGGAGGTAAAACATCTAAAACGGAAGATTATTCCACTCCCAAGCAGTACAAGAGCTACTCTTGTTACGTACTCTTGTGGGGAGACTGATCATTGGTCACGCAATTGTCCATGGGCGGGGTCTGAATGCCCAAAATGCAACGGAATATTTGAAATTCAATTTCGGGGTGCAAGTACAGATGGAGACAATAGGTATCTTGTTTGTGGCTTCTGTGGAAAATCTAAGAAGTTTTCCACCCCCCTATCGGGTAGGGGCGAAAATAACTATGCTTCACCTTCAACTGCTCCTATCACCGAACATGAATGGGCAGAGATAAATGTAAATTTAATAAATTTTGTAGTATAAAGCAAGCAAAAAGCAGTAATTGTGTACTGAACCATCAAATGCAGTTTATGTTAAAAATAAAGTTATTACAAACCATAGTTGTGTACTGAACGAAATGTAATTTAAGTTTTTAATTAAAATGAATCATTAAGTATCTTTAATCATCAACCAAATTAACATCATCATAATACGCGCTTGATGACCGCTCTGAATCGGTGGATGCATAAGAATCAGTATCATCCAGTGGTTGGGTAGAATCATATCTCCATATTCCTCTTCTGATTCATGGTCAACATCCATAGGCTGAATCAGTGGTGCATCACCTTCGGCTACAGCGTCTGGTTCCCTCCCCAAATAGTCCAACCCGTGAGCATCGTAATAATTGAACTTAGGATCAAGGTCAGCAACCCAAGGAACTGCTTCATCATCATCTGAATCTGAAGACTCGTATGAATCAGTGGATGTGGGATCAGAATAACGTGGCACAGGTTGTACATACTCTAAATGTGACCCCGAAATGCTCGACTCAACTAGGATATCCCATTCTCCCGTTGCAGGACGCAAAGAAATGTGTTTGGTGAGATCAGCTCGCAACATGTGTTACCTCTCCGGATCAAGCAAATTCTTGTAATGTACCGCATGGCCAGTGTATTCAACTATCGGCTCTGGAAGAACCTCAACCCATTCTTTGGCACGAAGAGTATGCTCAACAGTCATGTTCTGCAACAACATTTCATTATCAAGTTCATGTCACCTTCTTTCCAATACTTACATGGGGACCCAACGAGAATCCTCAAGCTCTGGAAGAGAATCCTCCCCCGAGCTCTGGAAGCACACTCAGAAAGGATCCTACAAGCTGTATTATTCAACTGGAACAAACCTCTGGGAGTGTCCACTCCAGAGGCCAGAGCACGATACACGAAGGAATCTTTGGGACTCCATAGAGGAATACGGAGGCCAGAATCAAGTTGAGCCTTGGAAACAATGATTCGGGTCCTACTCAGATTGCTCTCCCTCAAGAGCTCTGGAGTGATGACACCTTCACTTCTCTGAGGCGTAGCCCATGAGATCTGGAACCTGGAATCCAGATAGTACTTTCTATGGAGAGTCCTCAGACAATTTGGATCTTCATCCCTCTCAGAGGAAGCAGAAGTTCTGAAACAAAAACAACAAAACAAAGGAAAACTAAAACTTAGATTTTCCCTTGGAGCAACTATTCATAGCAGTGAAGAAATTGAAAATTTCTTTGAAATAGAAAACACCAAAGATCACAAATGAACAGGACTAACCTTTTTGGCGCCATTGTCGGCGGAAAACCAAGCTTTTCACAGTAAAAGTAAGGCGGAGAAGACAATGAACAGTTTAGCAAGATTTTCTACAGAGAAAATCTCTGAGGAAAGAGAATAAAAAGGAAATAAAGGTTTTGAAAAGACCTAGGAGTACTTTTTATATCTAACTTCTGAAAAGGTGGGTTACTCAACCGGCGCTTCCAGTTAGTCAGTTATTTGGCGACGTGTCCAAATCCTGGAGCCTAGGCTGGAGCACGTGTGTGATGGCACCCTTCGACAAAAATTTTCTTCCTAACTTACCCTGTGGGAAGTTAAAAAGAAAAGGAGCAAACTGTAGGTACCAGAAATCTGAGGGACACGTGGCACCATCCTAAGGACAATAGTAAGTTAGTGAATACACCGAGAGGTATGGGATAAACCCCAAAAGTAACTGACTACACGTCACTTATGGATGAGACGCGTGTAAAGTGCGACAGGCTAAAAGCACGGGTAAGGTTGAGGGTACTACAGAGGCATTAAATGCCAAGTCAGAAAGAGGAATACAACTGTTTAGCACCAGGCAAACTTAGGGTTGCACTTGGTTTGCGGTCAAACAGTCTGGAGCCTACAAGACTGAGGATATCCTCTGGAAGGTCCCATTGGGGACTGACCTCAGAGGATACCCTCAGAGAAAATACGGTACGAGAAGAGCTAAAAAGGAGTCATATTCTAGGAGGTGCGTTGCAAAGGGCATTCTGAGAGATGATATGACTAGAAGATCGGAGGCCAGAGGCTATACGATGTCTAAGGAAGGCTCAGATATACCTCTGGGAGGTATCTCAGAAGACTGACGTCCAGAAAGGAAGACTCCCAGAAAGGATTGAGTATCTCGAGGAATAGATAGAAATAACTTAGTTTCCATAGCCCGTGTAACATTAGAATATGTACTACCTTACCTTCCTGCCTATAAATACCCAGCTCATGAAGAGTTAGAAACCAAGTGAGAACTCACAAGGGAAACCCTAGGAGACCGGATACGACATCCTACAACTAGGTTTGAGACTTGTGAAGTGAGAACTTGAAGAAGACTTGAAGACAGTAGATCAAGACTTGAAGACAGTAGATCAAGACTATTTAGTTAATTGTGAAGGTAGCTAAGCCTTGTAACCACACTCATGATTAATGAAATACCAAGGATGTAAGCCTCCACCGTGAGGAAGAACCTTGTTATAAAACATGCTTGTGTCTCGATTCTTTTACCTTTCTTGCATTTACTTATGTTTAATTGTCTTTACTTTATCTTAGATGTATGTATGCTTAAGTGTTCTTGAGTAGATCTTCATCTAGGACCATTGGGTGTGATCTCAGAGATTTCTAGACTCACAAGTTCTTCGCTATCTCTATCTCTCCCCTCTTTAAGGCCCGCAAGGAAATCTTTAAATTGGTTAACTAAATTTTGGTTTGCGCACAAGATTTTCGTTCGCGCACATTGAATTTTAGAACGTCCGATTACAAATTCCCACCTCTTTGAACCGTTATATCAAGTAGGGGTGCCAGTCCAATAAATAATGTTTACAGGGACCTAATTGAAAACACTTTGAAAACCAGTATTTACGAAAATGTCAATTTCATAAAAATGAAAACAACCGTTTACCGGTAAGATTTCATGCCGAATGAATAGAGCTGTGGACGTGCATTTCGCACGTGCCCACTACTTGTGGTGTTAAGTTAAGAGGTCGTCAAGTCCATCAGGGCCAATCTTATACTGGGTTTTATCCTGTATATGGCTGGAAATTGAAGTCATATGTAACCAAATAGTAAAATGGTGCCTCTATTCAACATGATTAAGATTTATGTCTGTAACAATGGGGCATAATTGTTGAAATTTAAATGGGTCAGTAGACGACAAGTTTATACTCCGATTTTAACCTGGTAACTAAATATCATGGACCAAATGGCGTATTCAAACGTAAAATAATGTAATAGTGAGCGTTTAACAATCTAAAAGATTTACATCATGGCTGCCATAGGGTTATCATTTTACCTAGAAGCATACCTAAGCAACTTTGTCTTGTTGGATGATTGTATACCCCTAAATAAAATTGGATCCGCCCTTTAGCAATCCAGAGATTAAATCCAAACAAAATATCAACACTGTCGGAAATATCAAATTATCTTTCTACTTCCCCAAATTGAAAACCTCTCCATCATTCAAAATCTTAGAAATCCTGAACCCTGAAATTCTCACTCTTCCAAACTCTTCACACATTCAACCTCTGCAGACTGTGAATCCACTCACTCTCACTTCATTCCGGTAGAGTTGCAGGTAAGGTACTATCTCTCTCTCTCCAATTTCCAATTTCTATTGTGCTTTGTTCTTTAAATTTTTCATTTTGGTAGGAAATTTAGAGAAAACAAGAACTGAATAATCATGGGTTTCTTTGTTTTGGTATTTTTGTTGACCTAGAAATCAAAAATTTATTGTTAGTCAGGTCTGAATTTCTCTTTTTAAAGATTGAGCAAATTCAGGGTTCAAAATGGTGTTTAGTAAGAAAACAATGACATTTTTCAATTTTCAATTTTCAATTTCCATTTTTTTTCCTATTCAATTTATCATTTTGGTCCAAATTAGAGAACTGAACTATCAATAATATGACTACTGTTAATTCAAGGAGTGGAATGACTTCAAAGGAGGGTTTTTTATGTAGCTCAGAACATCTCTGTTGTGTAATTGTTGGGAAAGTGGTACTTCTTTTGTTAATGTAATGATCGATCGACATTGTTGAATTCCGGTTTTCACAGAGCTTGTCGGTTGTGCTTGGAGTTTGTAGGTGCAGGGTTGTTCATATTTAGATGCATATGTTAATTGGGTGAAATTCAGCATCCTAGATTTATGGATTTAAAGGTTAGCACAGAATATATTGAAGCCAAAATTTGGGGGCTCTCTACTGTCTGAAACATTTCAAGTGTTGCAAACATGATACTGTGGCCTTGGTAAATCATGTCTTCTTATTAGTCTCCAAGGGTACTACTCAGTAGTCACCGAGTATCAAATCATTTCTCTTGGGGTTTGATAATCAACTAGTAGCCGAGATTGACATGGGAAGAAGCAGTGAAAGGAGATTTGAGGGCATGGAGGATAGCCAATGAAATGCCCTTGGACAGGATGTGAAGTCTGCAATCCACGTGCCAGAACCATAATCTATTCGTTGATGATTTGGGTTTCATTTCTACTTTCTAGCCTGCCCCAACTTGTATGGGACTAAAGACTTGTTGTTGTTGTTGTTGTTTGATAATCGACCAGTAATGAATTAGAATGCTGACTGCATACTAACTGTTCAGATTAAACAGAAAAAGTCCTACCAATGATTCAATGACATAGTACTTGAATGATGGGTTTTTCTTGTTGTTAATTGTGTTAATCAAGATCTCAATTTGAATAATGGAATACCTAGTTTCCTGAATTTGTTTTGTTTGAACTGCAGCAATGGTGAACTTACCATGGGATCTCCTATCAGACATCCTTGTTTGGTTGCCTGTCAAGTCGGTCGCACGATTCAGGTGTGTAAACAAAGCATGGTGCAATTTATTGAAAAACCCTGAATTCCTGAAAACACAATATAAGCATGCTGTTGAAATGAACAGATTTAGTATCATGTTTCATGATCAAAATGATATATATACCTATTGTTATGATCCTTTATCATCTACATGTGAGGGCTCTGGTCATGTCAAATACCCTGTGAAGTCTGTCAAGATGGGAATTGAGTTTTTCGGATGGTGTAATGGCTTGCTTTTCTTGAGGCACATTAATAAGTTCAGTGATGCTGTACTTATCCTCTGGAACCCCTCAACCAATGAATGTAAGAAGTTACCAGATCCACCAACTAGATTAACGGAGCACCGAGGGGGTTTTGTAGAATATGGATTTGGTTATGATTCCCAAATTGATGATTTTAAAGTGGTGCGAATTGCACAGGGTTTTAAGAAAGGCTGGTGTGAGGTTCAGGTGTTTTCACTAAGATCAAACTCTTGGAGAAAACTTGAGGACATCCAGGTTGGTAAACTTTGTTATGATATTAGTAGACCTGATATGTGTCGCTTACCCGTTAACGGAGCTGTTCACTGGAAAGCGTTAATCGGAGGGGACTTGGGCACCGATAACATTCTTTGCTTTGATTTTGAGAAAGAAGAGTTCGATCAGATACAAATGCCTGATGAAGTCTATGATGATCTCGAACGGCATTTGTGTGTTTTAGGAGGTTCTCTTTGGTTACTTGTCAATGAGTATGGGTGTAGTTTTGATTTCTGGGAGTTGAAGGACAATGAAGGGAAGAAATCATGGACCCATTCTTTCAGTGTTGACACGCATAAATTTGACTTTGAGGAAGACTTGATTCCCTTGCAGATTTTAGATAATCAAAAGATCTTGTTTGGAGTACAGAACGAAGCTTGTTTGCATTTTGTTTTGTATGACATGAAACATGAGACAACTAGAACTCTTAAGGTTCACGAGGATTTGACAACTTCCTCTTTCCCTACTTCTGTATATGTAGAGAGTCTAGTTTCACTAGACACGGGTACATATCTAGGGCAAGTACAATGGGATGAAGCAGATGACGATGACGCAGAAGAGGAAGTAGATGACAATGACTCACAAGAAGACGAGGACGAGGAGAATGACGAGGAGGAAGAGGATGACAATGACAGTGGTTCTGGTGCTGCTGTTGCTGGTTCTACTGATGATGATGGTGGCGATGAAGAAGAAGACACAATGAGAACTCAATGAAAACAGGGCAACAGAAGCGTTTTGTGCACTAATTTGCTTTGATAAATTTGTATTTGTCATAGCTACAGTCTTAGATATGCTTGTTAATCTATAAGACTGGGATGTTCTTCTAGTTAAAAGATGTCAGTTTTTTTCTTGTTTTGTTTTGTACTTGGAAAGCAGTTAGTAGAACTGATGTTGCTGTAATCAGAATATCGTTTGTGTGACATAAAGCTCTCCGGATCTTAAATTCCGTAAAACAGCGTAAAAAATTGGAATGTAGTGTAAAATTGGTATGAAGTGTATGCATAGAGTTCTTCACTATGTGTAATGCCAAGTATTAGCCTAATCTGCTTAAAATTGGTATGTAGTGTATGCATAGAGTTCTTCACTCTGTGCAAGTATTAGCTTATCTGCTCAGTCAAGCTCCAGAGATATTAAAATTCCGTAAAAACAGCATAAAAATTGGAATGTAGTGTAAAATTGGTATGTAGTAGATGCATAGAGTTCTTCACTATGTCTATGTGTAATCCCAAGTATTAGCCTAATCTGCTCAGTCAAGCTCCAGAGATATGGGCTTGGAAACCTCTAGGCAAAAAGGTTATAAACTCAAAACAGACAGATCTCAGATTAAACTAGCTAGAATCATATACTGTTTGCTAACGATTATACAGTAGCAAGAAATGACATCTTAAATGGTAATATGAGCTAAAGATTAACAAGAAAAAGTTAGTAGTCATTCCCAGCTGCTTATCTTCAAATTATTTACTTCAGTTTCTCTCAATGCTGATGGCAAAACATAGCTGAGTAGAAGGTAATGAACGGAAGCACCAAACGTGCACCGTGTCTGTTTCAGGGTTCAAATCGTTTTCCCCAACCAGCTTATTCCAATTCTTGCCAGTCAAAACATAGCCTTCAAAACTTTTCCAATACTTGAAATCCAAATCCCAAACATCTCCCTTTGGGTCAACCACTTTAGCACTCAGCCCTTTCTTCTTATCCTTGATACTCTTATCATCTTTAACCACACTCAGGCCTTTCTTCCTATCCTTGTTACTCTTGTCATCTTTAACCACAACGTTCTCCTTCTCCTCGCTAGTCATAACTTCATGCAATGCTTCTTTACAGCTTGGTAATAATAACCGCATTTGTCCTGGCCTTTTGTCACTAGCGGTCATCTCCTTCGACCCCAACCATAGTGGTGGTGTACCACTTAGTCGTTGAATGGCTTGAACAATGTGCGCAGGCAGTTCCCCGGGTGTGGCAGGCTCCTTCCCTTGTGAAAATTTCCTCTTATTTGGTCTCTCAATTTTCTGCTCAGGCAGTTCCCCGGGTGTGTCAGGCTCCTTCAATTGAGAAAATTTCCCCTTCTTTTCCAACTTCGATGGTCTCTCAATTTTCTCGGCCTTGGTTTTTGCTGCCTTGTATTCCATTCTTCTTTTTGGGAGTTCTTCTATCTCCTTCTCAACCCAAGCCTGTACACCTCTAAGAGAATTAAAACCTTTCCTTTGAAATTCAAGAATCAATTCACTACGATCCTCGTCGTATTTCCTGTTTAATTTTCTCTTTTTGCTTATTTCGTGAGAAATACATTCAAAGAAAACATCATCTTTCCTCTTAATGTACGCACCAATGATCTTCAAACTAAGCTCTCTGCTAATTCCATTTAAATTCCCAACGGTAAACTTCCAACTATCATCTTTGCTCATTCCTTTTACTTTCTCGTCCATTGAAAAAGGTAGCAGACGGAATTCACACAAGTTTGTTCTTCTGAATAAAACCTAAATAAAAGGGTTGAAGCAAAGGGAGTTTACATATAGTAGAGAACTATGATTTCCTATCGCCTGTTATATATCAAAAGCGTGGTTCTCAAGTAAAGGCTTTCCTAGTTTAGTTGTAAAATCAGTACTTAGAAATTCCTAGAATTTGCAATTTTTGGGAGTCTGTCGATATGCCAAAAATTTGTTGCTCTATGGACCGTGCACTTGAAGTCTAAGGCTTGTGCCTGCTAGACTGGATACCTAAGTTGTGCACCTTTGGCATTGCATTCCCAAAGATGGCCCCAACTTATGTGTTGCCTAATTTAGGCATGGTACTTTGGATATGTGAGTACCATTTTTAGGGTAACCACACCCAATGGTGTTAGATGAAGAACTACTTAAGAACATAAAGTAAAACTACGTCTAAACAATCATGAAAACTTTAAATCAAAGAACACATAAAAGAAAGTGCAAGAAAGTAAAGAATTATAACACAAGTACGTTTTTTAACAAGGTTCTTCCTCTAGGTGGAGGCTTACATCCTTGGTATTTCATTAATTTTGAGCTTGGTTACAAAGATCCTCACCTTCACTCAAGAATTAACTAAGGCTTCTCGTAAAATCCCACACAACTAGCCTAGGTCTTCTCGTTCTAAAACTAGCCTTCCTCCTATGAGTTTTCACTTCTTTTTCTACCTCACACAAGCTGGGTATTTATAGACAAGAGGGGGTAGGAATACATATTCCAGTGTTACAAGGTGTATGGAAACTAAACTACATGTGTTTATTCCTCGAGATATGCAATCCCCTTTGGAAGTCTTCCTCTAAGATCCTTCTCGGAGATCCATAGGGATTCTGGTCTTCATTCCTTCTAGAGCTCCACTCTCAGAGTCTTCACGATGGTTCTAGACTTCATCCCTTGAGATGGTATGCTCTAGGTCCTACCTTGTAACTTGTCTTTTAGAATATTACTCCTAGAGTTTGTCTCAGACTTGGTCCTTTCAGAGTATTTCCTCTAGAGCTTTCACTAGGAAAGGTCACTCAGAGTATATCCTCTGATATGTGCCTTCCAGACTGTTTGACCGTCACTCCAGAGAAGCTCTAGGTTTGACTGGTGCTAAACAATTGTAATCCTCTAACTGAATTGGCATTTAATGCCTCTGCAGCCCCCTCAACCTAACCCGTGCTTGGGTCAGTCTCACTTTACACGCGTCCAATTCCTCGAAGGGGATGCAATCAGTTACTTTTAGGTTTTTTCCCATGCCTTTTGGCTATTTCACTAACTTGCAACCTGCCTTAGGATGATGACACGTGTCTGTTAAGTTTCTGGTACCTACAGTTTGCTCCTTTTCTTTTTAACTTCCCGAAAGGTAAGTTAGGAAGAAAATTATTGTCCAAAAGGTGACCTCAGACACGTGCTCCAGCCTATGCTCCGGATTTTTGACACATTGCTAAATAACTTAATAACTGAGGCACCGGTTTACTCACCTTGTCTTTTCGATGCCTTGGATATAAAAAGATCTTTGGATTTTCGAGACCATTACTCTCTCTTTTATTCTCTTTCTACAGAGATTTTCTCTGCAGAGATATCTTGAACATTGTTCATCTTCTTCTACGTAGAAAAACAAGGTTTTCTACTGTTCATTTTCTCCTTCACCTTGCTTTTTTCTAAAGCTCAGTTAATCTTCGTCCTCTGGAGAGCAATGACACCCAAAAGGTTAGTATCACTCTCCATAATCTTCAATTATTCTACTCGAATAAATCTTCTTCTCGATTCCTTTATTGTTCATGAACAGTGGATCTTCGAAATTTAGTTTTCTCTGGTCTTGTTGTTGTTTCTGTTGTAGGGTTTCCTCATCTTCCTCTGAGAGAGGTAAAGATTTTGATTCTATTGAGAGAATCAGGAAGGATTACCATCAGGATTCAAAGTTCAGAATCTCATGGGCTACTCCAGAAAAGTCTAAAGGGGTTATCACTCCTAAACTTCTGAGACAGGTTGGGATGTCCAAAAACCGAATCGTTGTCTCAGAGGGACAATTCAAGGCTGGTCTCCGTCTTCCTCTATACAGTTCTAGAGATTCCTTCGTGTATTGTGCTTTGGCAACCATGGATACTCCCAGAGGTATCTTTCAGTTGAATAGCACATCTTGCAGAATTCTGAATGAATGCTCTCATAGATCTCGGGGACGTACTCTCTTTCAGTCGAAGAAAGTTTCCTTTGCTCCAGAGGACTCTCAGCATTACACTGGAGAGTGCCTCTGGGACAACTACAATGTTACCCAAACTAGGACTGGAAGCGCATACGATGGCTTTAGAGTGAGTATGAAAAGGAAGCCTGGGGAAGACATAAAGGATGTCTATGTGATCCTCGGAGATGTCGACCCTCCTGGTGGGGAAACTTCTCAGAGCGACTTCATTCGCAAGTCCCATGATCCTAACTAGCATGTGGATCCTCTAGTGATTACACTGTATTACATTGTAGAGTGCCTCTAGTGATTAAAGAAAAATTTCTTTGAGCATGAGGACTCTCAGTATTGCACTGTAGAGTGCCTCTGGGACAACTACAATGTCACCCAAACTAGGACTGGAAGTGCTTACGATGGCTTCAGAGTGAGCATGAAAAAGAAGCCTGAGGAATACAGAAAGGATGTTATTTGATCCTCAGAGATGTCGACCCTCCTGGTGGGGAAACTTCTCAGACCGACTTCATTCGCAAATCCCATGATTCTAACTGGCATGTGGGTCCTCTACTGATCGAGGGTCCCTTCATTTTTGGGTATTACATCAATGGGTCTCCAATCTTTGAGTTTCCTGACTTTCTCAAGGATCTTCCCACATATGCTCCATGGATAAACGTCTGGATGAATGTTACTTCTAAGAAGCGTAAAGGAGGAGATGTTTCAGAGGTAAGAAATAATTTCTTTGCTTTCTGAGTATGTATCCCATACTTGCCCCTATTTTCTACCTTTGAAACTTGTTCTCGCAGAGCGTCCAGAGGATCGGGAAGACGATTGTTTCAGCTTCTGAGAAGGGAAAAGCGTTAGCCTCTAGGCATGTTTCCGCTCAGAAGCTTGTAATAGAGGTAGAGGGTGGTCCAGATGCTCTAGACATTCCCTCCTATGAGTCCTTCCATTCCCGGCAGGATGATGTTGTTATCCCATCATCCCAACCCTCCAAGGTTGAGCCTCCTTGAGTCGCAGGCTCGGGAAATCATGCTCCCAAGGATGATGTTGTGCTAGTTCAACATGAGGTTGGGTCTTCTAGAAAAGAAAGTACTATGGCGATTCCTACCAGCATTTCTCTGGTTGTTTCTGGGGCCGCTACCAATGTTATTGCGTCTCTCCTTACTCCAGACTCCAGAGAATGAGTGTGAAAGAGCAAGCAGGAACTGTTGCCCCAGAGTCTCTCCCATTACTGGTAAGTTTCATGCCTTGTGTTCTTTTTTTCTGGGAAAGTCTTGGCGTTTTGCTCCTAATGTTGGGTTCCTTTATCTGGCCCAGAACATTCTTGCCGCTCTTACTGCAATTTCTCAGCTTTCCCGTGACACTCTTGAGGGTCAGCTCAAAGCTTCTCAGAGGCAGGTCTTAGAGCTTCAAAAGGATCTTACGGCTCGGAAAGTTAATGCATTTTTTCATTTTTCTTGTGTCTTCATGAGTTTCTTCTTCTAGGATCTAAGAGTAGTCCTTTTCCCATAGTTGAGTCTTATCGAGCAGAAGTCCAATGGGAGAGAGATCAAGAAGTGCATCGAAATTAGCTTGCTCTCAGAGATGCAAGAATCATGACTCTGGAGACTGATCTCTGCAATATGACTGCTAACCATGAGCAGAGTCTTTAGACTGTTTTTGATTCTCTTTATGAGAGCAACAAAATTTACTGAAGAACATTCTAGGATTTTGAGGGTCTCCATAGACAACTTAGAGAGTCTCAGGCTCAGATTAATCGTCTAGGAGAGGATAAGGGTCGTATAAAGGATCAATATAGAACCCTTCTCCAGTGGCAGAGTGAGCATGCTCCAATGCTTAATGAACTTGAGGATGCTAAAGAGGCCTCTAGACGTGCTTCTTAAGAGTTAGTTGTTGCTAATGATATTATCAAAAGGTTGAAGGAATCTTTGAAAAGTCATGAGAATGCTTGCCCCATGGCTTCTAATGATCTAACACTTCTAGAGAGACAGTATGTTGAGGTTGATGCTGCCAGACTTGATATTGGGCAGACTTTGATTACTGTTATGTCTGACTTAGAAGGTAGACTACAGTGTGTATTTACTTTTCTTCATTTGTCTTGATTGTTTGTTAGTTTCAGACTTGGTATTCTCACTTTTTCTTTCAGCCAAGGCTAGAGAGCTTGAGCAGATGAGAGAAAGGTTTGAGACTCATACCTTGGAGATCCGAGTGGAGGAGCTTGCAACGACAAAGCAGTACAATAGAGTACGTGAACAGCAACGGATATTTATGTCGCAAATATTTTTATTAGTACGGCTGTCCAGTCACCTTTGTAAATTCAAATATGACGGCAGTAATTCCGTTACAATATATATTATGCCAGCTATCCCGTCGCTACGGTCATCATTTACCACGGCCACAATCAGCCCGGCTCATTTTCCGTCCAATTAAATCAATTATGACGGAAAACCTGTCTATTGTGACAGTAATGTCGCACTAGGGCTTCATTTTTGTAGTGATATATATGCTTGTTAATCTATCAGACTGGGATGTTCTTCTAGTTGAAAGATGTCAGACTTTTTTTTTTTTGTTTTGTACTTGAAATGCAGTTAGTAGAACTGATGTTGCTGTAGTCAGAATACCTATGTGCGTTGGGGCGACATAAAGCTCCCCAGATCTTAAAATTTTGTAAAAGAGCCTTAGTAAAAATTTGGTATGTAATGTAAAATTGGTATATAGTGTGTGCAAAGAGTTCTTCACAGTAACGCCAAGTATTAATTAACCTATCTGCTCAGTCAAGGTCCAGAGTCGACATAAACAAAACTTACCAAAGAGGTCTGGTCTCGCCGTCTCTGGGAGATATTGCCCATATGGGCTTGGAATCCTCTAAGCAAAGAGGTTATCACAGGCAGATCTCAGATCAGACTAGCTAAAATCATATACTGTCTGCTAAAGATTAAAGTAGCATAGCAAGAAATTACATCTTAAGCAGTAATGTTAGCCATAAAGAATAGCAAGAAAAAGTTAATAGTCATTCCTAACTGGTTAATTATTCAAGTGTATTTACTTCAGTTTCTCTCAATGCTGATGGCAAAACATAGCTGACAAGAAGGTAATGTACGGAAGCACCAAACATGCACCATATCTGTTTCAGGGTTCAAATCGTTTTCCCCAACAAGCTTATTCCAATTCTTGCCAGTCAAAACATAGCCATCAAAACATTCCCAAAACTTGAAAGCCAATTCCCAAACTTCTCCTTTTGGATCGACAACCTTGACATTCACCCCTTTCTTCCCATTCTTGATGTTCCTATCCTTGTTAACCACGACGTTCTCCTTCTCCTCGCTAGTCATAACTTCTTGCAGTGCTTTATCACAGCGTGGTAATAATAACCGCATTTGGTGTGAGCTTTTGTCACTAGCGGTCATATCCTTCGAACCCAACCATAGTGGAGGTGTACCACTTAGTCGTTGAATGGCTTGAACAATGTGCGCAGGCAGTTCCCCGGGTGTGACAGGCTCCTTCACTTGTGAAAATTTCCTCTTATTTGGTCTCTCAATTTTCTGCTCAGGCAGTTCCCCGTGTGTGGCAGGCTCCACTTGTGAAAATTTCCTCTTACTTGGTCTCTCCATTTTCTCGGCCTTGGTTTTTTCTGCCTCGTATTCCATTCTTCTTTTTGGGAGTTCTTCCATCTCCTTCTCAACCCAAGCCTGTACACCTCTAAGAGAACTAAAACCTTTCCTTTGAAATTCAAGAATCAATTCACTACGATCCTCGTCGTAGTTGCTGCATAATTTTCTCTTTTTGCTTATTTCGTGAGAAATACATTCAGAGAAATTATCATCTTTCCTCTTAATGTACGCAACAATGATCTTCAAACTATCCTCTCTGCTAATTCCTTTTAAAAAATTCCCAACGGTAAACTTCCAACTATCATCTATGCTCATTCCTTTTACTTTCTCGTCCATTGTAAAAGGTAGCTAGCAGACAGAATTCACACAAGTTTGTTCTTCTGATAAAAACCTAAAGAAAAGGGTGAAGCAAAGGGAGTTTATATACAGATCACTATGATTTCCTATCTCCTGTTATATATCAAAAGCGTGGTTCTCAAGTAAAGGCTTTCCTAGTTTAGTTGTAAAGTCAGTACATAGAAATTCCTAGAATTTGCAATTTTTGGGAGTCTGTCGATATGCCAAAAATTTGCGGCTCTATGGACCGTGCACTTTAAATCTAAAGCTTGTGCCTGCTAGACGGGATACCTAAGTTGCGCACTTTTGGCATTGCATTCCCAAAAATGGCCCCAACTTATGTGTTGCCGAATTTAGGGACGCTGCTTTAGATAGGAAACGTGTAGTGTAGGACTAGATTGAAGTTGATATTCAGTCGGTTTCTACTTCATAATCATACCCAAACTCGAATCATGATCATACCCAAACTCCAATCTTCTCAATATACAAAGATCCCCCAGTTCATGCCAGGCCCTGCGCAGCATGAGTTGGAGTGATCCACATGCTTAACTTCTTTTTGAATTCTGGAAATTTGGCATTTAACCCTCTCCCCACTCTCCCTTACTCTATTGACCTTGGGCTTGAGAGGTCCGTTTTTATTTTAAAGCCCAACCGAGCTACAAGGTTTAATGGATAATATCCAGGGTCAAACGAATAATGTCGGATCATGATGTCAGCATAATTAAAAATGCAATTCCGAAAATAACCTCTTCTCTTTAAAATTGATTCAAAAAACCAGTCGAGATAGTTCATCAAATCCGTTAGAACAAAACGAGAAAAACAGAGAAGAATTATCGTTTTCAGATTGTGTCGATGACGATGACCGGTTTCCAGATCTAAACCGATGAAAGTTGATTTTTATTTTGTCGTGTAAACTCAAATTGAAATCTTAGTTTAAGATGGAGATGAGATTGTGCTTGATATTGAAGTCGCGGATATTGAGACACTTTGAGAGCTTGATTTCGTCATCTGCAAATATTTTGTTGGTAGCTTGGATCTAGTTAATCTATGTTCTTTCTTTAAAGATTGTATCAATTGTTTTATGGTTCTGTACCTTGATTTGGATCTGTTATCTTTTAAGATTAAGGTTACCAATCGATCCATACCCATTTTTTAATGTTTAGATTGAATAGATTTTGAAATTTTTAGATGCAGAAGGTTGATAATTGTTTTTGCGGCTTGTTGTATTAGTAGTCTTTAATAAGAAGGAAAGAATGAGTAAATGTTGTTGAATTTGGATCCAATTTTCTGGAGTTTGATGTTAACATTGGTATTCTGTCCATTCATTTGTTATTGTCGACAAATATTTCAAATACTATTAGATTCCATTATGCAAGGCAGTTTTTGCACACATGTGAGCTACAGCTAACAGATGTGAAGACAGGATGCACATCTAATTTTTTGGAATCCTGAGCTACAGCTAACATATGTGAAGACAGTATGCACATCCAATTTTTTGGAACTCTAAGCTACATCTAAGAGATGTGAAGAATATATTCAAATCTAATTTTTTTGGAACTCTAAGCTACAGCTAATAGATGTGAAGATTATATTCACATCTAATTTTTTGGAACTCTAAGCTACAACTAATAGATGTGAAGAATATATTCACATCTAATTCTGTTGATGGGTCTTCTTCTATGTCTAGAGGAGATAGAAAGAGTTTGATTTAATTGTGCTTCGACAATGACACAATTGTGCTGATTATTTTGGATTTTGTTTTTGGTGGAAAGCTTGTTTTTTTGGTCAAATTGTTGTGAATAAATGATGTTACGTACAAAATTTTTAATGTACAGATGTTATGCACCCAGATGGGTTTTTTGACCTTGTACTGATCCCATTTCATATGTATTCAAGTGCAAGAAGAAGAGCAGATAATAGTTACACTCATAAAAATAATTGCAATCTTTCTTATCGTTAATTATCTATAGAACAATAAGTTTACAAGTAGTATCAAAGATGAACAACAACATTATATACAAATGAATGACAAAACACAATGCAAAATGATGTTCACGCTCTTCAGACTTCCAGTTAACGAGCTCAGGCTGAAGCCATGTTCCTTATCCTGCTTTGAGAAATAAGACTTCACAGCATATTCCATCTCTGAGCATTTTCACTACGGCGTGGTCAATGTATAGTTCCGGTGTGAATCTTCACTTCTGAGCATGACAATATTTCAAGGTACTCATATCTACATAAGAAAATATAAGAAAAATTGAGTAAAATTCCAATCTTTTCAGGAGCTCATATGTACAATCACCAAGGATACATATTGCAGGGTATATAAATTACACACAACTGAACAAAACTTGATGTGCAGGGGGTCTGCACAGTCTACAACTCAACAAAAACTAGATGTGCAGGGGATCTGCACAGCCTAAAACCATACAATCAAATATTATAACACCTTCAATACTTACCCAAGCACACTACAATCAAACACTACAAAAAAAAATTAGCTGAAGCATATGAATATCAATTACTTCACTAAAAATCTTATAATTATAACCACACATCACCAAGAATATATGCACATCTGATTTGTGCTACACGTCTTACAGCAATAAATTACACACAACTGAACAAAACTAGATGTGCAGGAGGTCTGCACAATCTACAACTGAACAAAACTAGTTGTGCAGGGGATCTGCACACCTTCAATACTTACCCAAGCACACTACAATCAAACACTACAAAACAAAAAAAATGTGCAGGGGATATTCACTAAACCAAAAGAGGGAGAATATATGTGAAGATTATATGCACACCTAATTTTTGGAACTCTAAACTACAACTAATAGATGTGAAGATTATATTCACATCTAATTTTTTGGAACTCTAAGCTACAACTAATAGATGTGAAGAGTATATCCACATCTGATTTGTGTTAAAGGTCTTACATCAATAAATTACACACAATTGAACAATACTATATGTGCAGGAGGTCCGCACAGTCTACAACTGAACAAAACTAGATGTGCAGTGGGGTCTGCACAGTCTACAACTGAACAAACTAGATGTGCAGGGGATCTGCACAACCTACAACTGAATAAAACTATATGTGCAGTGGGGTCTGCACAGTCTACAACTGAACAAAACTAGATGTGCAGGGGATCTGCACAGCCTAAAACCATACAATCAAATATTATAAGACATTACAAAAAAAATCAAAATCCAGATGTGAAGACAATATGAACAACTTCAGAAAACTATTTTATCAGATCTATATGTGAAGAGAACATGAACATGATCAACAACTTCTAAGAAAAATAAATATCAAAATCCAGATGTGAAGACAATATGAACAACTCCAAAAATACTAGTTCTGGATAATTTTATTATCAGATCTGGATGTGAAGAGATCATGAACATTATGAACAAAATTACAAAACACTACAAAAAAATTATCAGATCTAGATCTGAGGAGAACATGAAAATTATGAACACTTCAACACAAAAAAAACAACTAATTATCAGATCTAGATGTAAAGAGAACATGAACAGTACAAATAAGAAGAAATTAAAATAAATAAATCAGTACCTTTGCTAGATCGGTTTCGTGAACGATTATTGCTTGTCGTTCTTCAAAATCACTCTCGCTCAGATCGTCATTCTTCTCTTCTTCTCAGATGATTTCGAAGATTAACGATTATTGCTTGTCGTTCTTTAATCAGCAGCAGGTTGAGAAAATGAAAACAAAGAAATCCTTGAAGATGATTTCGAAGATTAATGGCGAGTTTTTTCTGTTTTTTTTTTTTGTTGATAATGGAGGTTTTTCGCCGGTAGAGAGAGAGAGAAAATGAAACTGAAATCAAAACTGAATAAAATGAACTGTAACGGGTCTATTAGTATTTATTTGGGAGGGTATAACTGTAATCTTGCGGTAATATTATTTTTCAGGGTCTTCCGGTTAATTTTCAATATTATTATAAAAACCCCAGGGTTTTTATAATAAACCCTAATATTATTAGGGTTATTAGAATAATTTTCTCTTTTGAATTTACTTTAAGGAAAATAAAGAGGGATTCAAAACTTTACTATTCAGATTTTTTATCATCTTTTTGACCGACAGTTTCACCAATTTAAAATTAAAGAAACCATAAATCTTTTCGGAGTTGAAAACAATGCACACCAGCCATTTAATGATCTGTATTCGGCACATGAGGATTTTAAATCTGCACTAAATTACCAAGAGCAAATTAAAACTGTACCGGTTGCCAGGCTCAGTACCATGCTTGGGTTTTATGCTGAATTTAAATTTTTTACCCAACATTGTGGATACTCTACTGACTATTTGTGCTTGATATTGCAATATGAGCAATACGAGCAAATGAGCAAGCTAATATGAGCAATGGACCAGCTAACTTAGGCGCAAAGTCCTGAACTATTTAGAAGAATCAAATTTCCTGTAGTTTATAACCAAAGAAAGAATGTATATACAGCTATTTCATTAGATTAGGTTTGCTGTATATCCACTCTCATTAGCATACCAAGATAAGGTTCTGTGTGAAAGTACTCCCTATTCTTATGAAACATCGACTAATTAAACAGAATTTTCTGTAATTCTATCTGGAGCACTATATTTCTTTTGTCGAACCAATTCAGCAACTTAAAATTCAAAATCACATACTAAATCTTGAAGTGACAGCCTTATAAGATTAAGCTGAGAAGAACAAAATGTTTGGGAAGGCTAAGACAACCAAGAAAGCTCTACATTTTTCATGTTTGTTCCTGCATATACTTCTCAGATATTGTTTTATACACAAAAGAAGTTCACCAATGTAAGCAACACAATTTCCATCAAGATTTGCTATAAGTAAATAGAAGCATATGCAATTGACATAGAAGCAACGCTTCTTAACAGGCTAAAAGAGTTATCCATAATATTAAAGCATCATTACACATTTTCAATTAAAGTAGATTCAAACACTGCGTCATGTTATCTAATCTCGATGAATCAGTGTATACTTATTTAGATATCTTTCCTAGTATTGATGCTTCTAAGGCTAAGCAAATAAGCAATGCTTCTATCACCTCACTTGATCATTCTTTTTAACTTCCATCATTCTCAAATCCTTTTCTCCAAGTGCTTTCAATGAAACTAAGGTGTTCTTGTGAGGGATTGGATGAGATCCAGAGTAACCAAGTCTAACAGACAGTTTGGGAGATGAAGCCTTTGGATCGTAACTAGAAATAATTTTGTCCTCATAGAATAGAAGTATACCATTATTTATAAGCTCAAATGGCACTAGCCCAACATCAGTGACAATGCAAAATTCTTTACTCCAGCTGAGTTCATTGTTATCTTTATTCTTCTTCAATAACCATATGTCACAATCACCAGCAATGTAATGATAAGTAGCACTTAGAAAATCACCTATAACCCCAAGGTCTATAGGATAGTATGGAACACGATCTGGTGTCAAACAAATGGGTGGTGGTGCTGGAAGTTGGCTAAACTTTTCATCAGCCAAACTGAAAACAAGAATACTGGTTGCTTTCCAGTCGACCCAATGAAGAGCTCCATTAGCAAGTGCACCAACATCTTTTTTAACATAATCCATATTGATGTCCATCGTTCCCGCATTTCTCCATTCTTTGCCACTGCCAAGAGTGTATACTTGAACAATCCCAACGTTTGAGTCTCCCCCGGACTCATATATCCTAATAACCTTGTACTCATTGGTTGAGTGAATGTAACCAAATCCGTTCCACCAGTAACATCTTTCCAAATTCGAAAGCATTATAAATTCTCTTGTGATTGGATTGCAGATAAATGCAGGTCCGTAGTCTGACTTGATGACTGCAAGGAAGCAGATTAATCCATTGCATGAACCAATAAAACCAGAATTCTCGAATGGAGGGTTTAAATTGATTCTTGTTATTCTATTAAAGGGCGTCTCGTGAAAATTCTCATCATACTCACAGTAATAAAAATTGATAAACCTTGTTTCATAACTAAAGAAAATAAAACTTGGTTTACCTAAATCAATGAGATGATTCAAATGCAACTGAGAGAAGGATGGATGACGAACAATATCTCTCCAAGGTTTGCACACCAAATTGCACTCCGAAACTGATTCGGCTGGTACACGAGATAGAATTTCTAACATGATATCTTTTGGTAGCTTGTTAAATTTTCCCATGCTGAAACCCTTAATTTGCTTATAGAAGACGAGTAATTGTAAGATCAGAAAGAACAACGAGTAAAACAATTTGTTTTCCTAAGGAAACAGATAAATTTAAATAAAGCTTCAGAATATATTTTTTCCTATAATAGAATCGGTATTTTGGTAGTTTAATTATAGTATAGTATTTGTGTGTGTCACGACTCGAGGGAGGCAGTTTCAGTTTCTTCCAAATTTGAGTTGTACCGGTGGTCGTGGCATGACCATTACAAGTGTTGAGAATAGTCTCACATCGTCTGATATCCTGGATATGTGAAGTATATAAGTCTTGGGCAACCCTAACCTTGTAAATCGGTTTTTAAGGGTGGTTAGGTCCATGGATTTCTACATAGTATCGGAGGGGGTGTTTTGGTGGTGTGTGGACAACGTTTAGCCCGTTTCCGGATTTGTTGACCCGACTAGGGTATCGTTTATTTGAAATTTTGCCGTGAGGAAGTGCTGAGAATAGTCCCAGATATTTGAAGTATATAAGGTTTGATGGTTTTCTATCGAACTGCTTAAGAGGAAGTAGAATTTTTCTTTTTTGTTTATGGGATCCAGTAATTTTTGCAGGCCTTCGCCAATGAAATTTGCGTTTCAAAGATAGATTGGTCCACGGAATCCCCTAGCTAGCTAGGGTTGTCTCTGAGAAAAAAACCAATATTCTGGTGGAGATTTTCTTTCTTTCTCCATCTAACGTCGTCCCAGGTAATCTCGTATTCCAGTTTCATTTTCGATCTAGTTTGGATTTAAGGTTCACTCAGGTTGAGATGGCATCTTCACTGATATTTTTTTTCCTTACTAGGGTCCGGGATATCACAACCAAGTAATTTTGGGATAATTTAGATTTAGGTTTTACTCATATTCAAATGGTATCTTAAATGTTTTTGTTTGTTTTCACATGAGTTTGTGGTTTTGATTATACGCATCATCCAATTAGTAAGAATAATCTTTACATTCTTATATATGTATGGCATATACACTGTAGGCAGTAGCACAAACCATCGATCATTCATTTGCTAAGTTATGACGATGCGCATGCCCCCTAACCGCCGGTTCTTATTGGATGCTCATTTGCCCGGCATCACTCAAGCGGAGATGAGATATAGATGTATGAAAAGAAATGGTAATTATATCGCCACCATGACTGTCGAGGAGATGAGGAGTAGAGGTGATACAACAGATACGTCGTCTACATTCACGGAGATCAAGAGGAAAAGACCATATAAGAGAAAACATCCTGGAGGTGATACAAGTACAACAAGTTCGTCAACAGCAATCGAGATCAAGAAGAAAAGACCGCATAGAAGAAAGAAGCCCCTTCCTCATGATTTGATTTTCGAAGAAATACTAACCAGGCTTCCAGTCCCGACACTCCTAACGTCTGTCCTGGTATCAAAACAGTGGTATGACTCCATTCACAGTGATCACAAACGCCTGACTTACACTCACTTCCAGCAATCACAGAAACAGCCCCGGGTTGTCTTTAGTCTTTTAAACGTTGTTAGGGACGGAGTTACCACACGCGAGGACAGATACGGGTGTCACTTTTTCAAGTTTACTACTGGAGTTTACAAAGACGAAGCTCTTCTAGAGTTTGACACGTTCCGAAGTCATCTCACTCATCTTGATACATGGGAACTGGTTGGATACTGTAGGGGGCTACCTTGTCTGGCACTTGTGGGTTGTTACTCAAC